>PVMI01077603.1:5881-15920 GCA_008528875.1 Aulacorthum solani
AATGAACACTGATTCACATACATGGTATATTCGATATAAATTTTATAAACGTATATATTAAACAATTGACTGCTGAGTAGTTAAAGCGGTTATGTACGTACTATGGCACAACGGTAATGGTAATCCAAACTTCAGCAACGTTCGTGTCTCTGGATTTCGTGTAGCGGTAATATAAAGAAGCCATTACGAAATCCGAAAAAAAAGGATCTTCAAATCGGTATTACGGATTGTTTTTTGTACCGCAAAATTATCGGTCCAACATGCTATTATATATCACAATTCACAATAATATTATTATAAAATACAATAGAATAATCTTATAGTCCACGCCGCAATAAACAGCGATACATTATTATTATAACGACGATACGCAGACACGACGATCGTGTAGTGCATCATCGCATATAATTCCGTTATACAGTTAAACAATGATAATACACGTAACGGCCTTTTTTTTTTAAAGTTAACGCGTAAAAAAACCGTTTACGAACTCGGTCGGACGTATACGAATTTGCCAACACTGCACCGGCGACGGAAATCCAACTCGCTTCGGACCGAAGAGCAACGGAACTGTTCGTCCACGTCGTTGTCCGAGTAAACCACCGGCCGAGGCGGCCGATATTAACGTAATATATTAAAATATTGTATTGTAACCGTATATTATTATAATAGTATAATATATATACTTTTTGCGTTGCACAATCCGCCGGTGTGTGTATACACGATGATCGGCCCCAGAAATCGACGAACTGTAGTAGTACTATGAGGGGAAGAGCAGGTCAGTCGGATCGCGGAGAATCGTTTCTGGATATTGCGAAACGCGCGGGAAATATTGTGCTCTCCGACAGGGCCTAAATTTTTATTCGTATAATAAACACAAAGTGTGCAATACCAAGAAATCACGTGTTATCTACGACTGGTTTTCACTTTTCGTGATTCGCGACTATAGAGTTTAGGTATACATGACGTATTATAAGAATACCCATCTAACTATTATAATATGTATTATGTTTATGAAAGTTGCTAAAATTGTTAAACGGATAAGAATAAAAGCAGCGTAATTTTAAAAAAAAAGAATTTTTATCATGGATATTAACTATTAAGATCTAAGTAAGAAAAATACTTACAAAGTTGTTTACAAATAGTATGAAATTTTGAATTTCTCTCAAAACCGTATCTATTCATTTATTGTTTGAGCACACAATTTATGATTTGAATAGAGAAATAGGGAAAAATACTAAACATAGTATCTAAGTAGTACTGAGGGAGGTGTGGGAACCAGAAAAGCATCTAATAAATTATGACGTAATATTCCATAATATATATCAAACATGTGAGCATTACGAAAAATATAATAAAAGAGTTATTTCCTCCCATATCTTGCAAATGACATTTGTTGAAATTTAAATTAATTTTTTTCTGATTATGTGGTTATCAATTATTAGTTCTGCAGCGTAGGTACCTTGAGCTGTTGGAGAGCGTTCGTGCGGAAAAATCAATAAGGTTTTATTTAGAAAGTCTGAACGCAAACCGCATAATCGGAATCTATACCCCATACGAAACAATCCTGCACTGCAGTGTAGATTAAGTACATATATGTAATCGCGTACTTAACTACCCATCCGTCAAGGCTAATCGACACAGCGGAACATGTTTGGATAACCAACTCAATAAAATATTTTCGTTTTCGAGGAGGAAAAAGTGAAAACTAAAAATATAATTTAGGTCAGTATAGACTCTCGGAGTACTCGCCGCTAGAGAAGACTAATAGTACAAATACTAATAGTCCTACATAATACATATATATATATATATATGTTAAATAAATGCGAGTTTTTTTTTTGTAAACCAGGAAATATAACGAGATGGGCTATTTTTATGACGGTCCAATTTCTCTCCGGGAAGCAAATATTTAAACCTCGTTAAACGATATCGCAGGCGTATAAAAAAATGTGTATAGTAAAAGAAGAGAGAGCAAAACGGAGATCATACAGCAACAAATGACACATCATTGCAGTGGGGGACGATAAAATATAGATAGGTAGGTACTCTAAATATCCATTGCGTACATAGTACATACGTAACGACTAATTTAAATCACTATATATACGCATATATACGACGGTAAACACACAATATACCTACGTAATAAATATTTTAAGCGATTTACCAAGAGGACGGCACACCGACGCCACACCCGCGTCTGTTGTCTCCGTCTTACAAACGCAGCACTACAGTCCGTTTTACTCTATTTATAACATTTAAGTGCATTGAAATAATATGAAAATTAAAGGTGAGATTAAGCTTTTTAAAACTTACAAGACACTTATAGTTTGAATAGTTAAAATATCAAAGAAAGTATCAAAAATGCCCTTGATAATAATCTTACCTTTAAAGTTTGTAAATAAGTTAATAAGTAATAATATAACTTTTGATTTTAAAAATAATACAGTAAAAAGGACTTTTGTGAGTGTTATATTTTCTATGTAGGTACTACGTTTATAATAAGACAGAGATATTATATTATGTGAGAGTTGCGTCTTTTAAAGTTTGTTTTACGCGAAACGCAATCGTTTCATGTACGGTTATTATTTTGATTATCCGCAATCAAGCTGTAAAAAGAAAACCGGACGGACGGGGTACCGGTTATTTTTTTTAAATTTGAACTTAAATCATTCGGAAACGGAACGACCGCAGAAAATTCCGTACAAAAAATATTGTGATCGCTAAAATTACATCCTGCAGCAGAAACGACGCAGCCGGCAGAACCATCCCGAGAGGTAATATAAATATTAACTGCCAGCAGAAGGTTCCCACTACATATATTATTATAAATTATAATGATATCTGGTGATACGAGGGTTAACGATACATTGTACATTCGTATCCGCGGTCTACGTACGATCATGTTATTATGATGACATCATCGGGAGACGTCTCCTCTACAAGGACGTCAAAAGGACAATGGAGAAGACGAATCGTGCGATTCCAGACGGTTGAAAGTACATAAGGAAAAGCCCTTGATAGATCAAACGGAGTGTGTCCAAGGACGCGCGTACGGCGTATGAAATATTGCACCCATTACACGCGGTTAATGCAAACGAAAATTGTTTAATGACGGTGTATACACCAATAATGTGCTAATGTATGATTTCAGTATCGTACTTATTCAAGTCAGTCGGACTATAAAATATGAAATTCTCGTGAATTATTTCAACTACCGAGCAGAATATTAGATAATGTACCAACTCGATGCCCGGTGTGATTATCGATTTAAATCGGATACTAATTAGCTAGTGTACGTGGACAATAATTGTATATTATCGTCGTGCGATTGCATGTGCTCGTGCAGTGTCTCTAAAACCCTGCAACGTAATGAAAGTAGGAAAGACCGCTTGTAGTCACCGTGGTTAACAAAAATTGTTCTACAACTAATAACATAGGTTTGTTCTACACAATAATTATAAAATATATGGGTGAACTTTGACCGTTGTGGTCAGCCAACAACTATCGGTAACACATTTATGTAACAACAGATTATACCGTTGGCGCCACTCATCATGATGAACTAAGTTTTTTCTTTTGGGTGACAAACAAGAATAAAAAAAAATCGAATTTGTCCAATGGAAGAAAATATATAGGATGTTTGGCTTTTGAGATACATTTTACTGCGGCAGTCAATTAACGGTGCAACTTTTTTCGGATTACACGGCCGGTGTAAGAGGGTGGACATCATGTAACATGCATCGTTCGTCCTAGGGGGGAGAGGCACTGACCGTTTGATCTAGTTCATGTAGCGTTGAAATCGCAAAAAATGGCAAAAAAAATGGACAGGATTCGTACGGCGGGATAGTAAATATAGTAATACAACGCCAGTTCACCCGATGGGTGAATAACATGCTAGTTTACCCGATGGGTGGTGGGCGATTTCGCAGTGTCTTGTGTAGCGGAGGCGAACGAAACATGGCGAGAGAGAGAGATCAAGGTTAACACTTTCTAACTACACGAGAACGACCTTACCGCGGCATCGGTGCTGCAGGTGCACAATAATTAGTCGCGCCAACAAATATCTATGGTTATAATATAGAATTTTAATTTTTTTATTTTTGAGAAAACATTTTTTTGCCAACAAATTCTAATTTATCCGTCATCACATTGTAACACACTTATACCTATAATGTACTATATGAACAAATCCACCAAATGAAAAATCGTAACCATATAATAATAGAGAATATTTCGACAATTGCGAGCAAGTGTTATGAGTATTATAATTTATATAATGCATAAACGCGACATATTCATGAGCATATACAATGTTGTATTAAAATATACAAGCGCGTATTATGAGTCATTCGAAATTCCGAGAGAAAAAAACGGACTTTCGTTGTAATATCAAATATGCATATACCACAACTTCCTACGCACACTACACACAGAATTGACAATCCGAAATGTCCGTTTCAAACGGTACAATAATAATATTATTATATATTGTTATAAATTATATAATCTACATAATATTATAGCAACGACCATATGGGCATAATTTTTTTTCAGAGCAAGGGTGTTAGCCCGCGGCTGCTGCTGCTGATGTATGAACACGATAAATGTCTATGGAATAATCACCTGCAGTAAGCCGTGCGAGACGCGAGTTATATGTCATTAAAAAAATCCGAAACGAAAGTTTTAAAAAACGATTCAGTTCCTCACAATGGTATGGTATGGTATCCATGGAAAATTTCGGATTGCAGTTTTCCTGGAAAGATGATTTCGCTCTCGCATGCACTTTGTTAACATTTTGATGAATTCTCTCGTCGTCGCCGAAACCTATTGTTTTCCTGCAGCAAACACCACCGAACTATAACTATTGTGTTATACGTGGTAAAAACTAAACTTGGCTGGTTCTGAACAACTCACGGATTTCACTTTTTAATCGGCGCACGAAAATTCGTCGTTTCACTACAGATATGTATGTATTCGATATGTATCCGAATCATATTCCACCGTTTTACTTGACCTAAATAATATTAACATTAAATTTACGATACGCCCAAGACCCGAAACCGCATTCCTAATGCAATATTTATAAATATGTAATATATTATGGTTTTGGATATTAATATTATGGTAATTATTATCACAATGTCGATTAAGTAGGTATATTGTACTATTATTATTATTATTATTATTATTATTATTATTTTTATGTATTGACAAACTTTAAGTGTCAACCTACACGTGTGGAATTTATGTTTTATGTTTTCGTCTTCTAATTACACATAGACATAGGTTAATTACACAGTAGGAAGGCACCTATATTATCTATATTAAATTATAATTATCGCGTGATGACATAACATAGAATTAGCTATACGCGTAGCTGTACAGTGTCATTTTTAACGAATATTAAGTAATTTTGTGGTTCTGGTAGTTACATTATTGTAATAATAATATGCTAATCGCACACGTATTTGATGGTATATATTATAAGGTATACTTATAGCTGATGAACAGATACTACTCGGGCGTTATTGTAAACGAAAATATTTTTTTTATATTATGGTTATGAAAATACAGGTGTTTTTCATTCATATAATACGTATACGCATATCTACTAGTTAAGTCCAATCGGAGGCGATTGAGAGTTTTAGTCAATATAATTTCCGAGATATTATTTTCGACAATGGTTTTGGATTACAGACATCGTCCGGACGTCGATATTGATCGGGCGATAAATGGGCAGATGCCAGGCTTTATTTTTAACAAAGTATCGATTTTTATTGCCCTAGATTATATGGATATAGTGTAGATCAATTAAATATTTTCTCGGGCCACCAGCGACTACATGCAGACTGTTGATCAATTTATAATATCCGACAATAATACAATATGGAAGATTATATTGGACATATCAAACGTGCATTATTATTATTTTATCTAAATATTTTGATTATTGTGTAGGGTAAAAAAACAGTTGATTAATTAAAAATGTTATTTATAAAATTGCGTTAGTTAGAATTTTTTTCATTTTCCCATCAAGCGTTTATTACTGGAGGAACTGCATTCTATTAAAATGAACGAGCACCGATCTCGCTGGACTTTCAGCAGTCAAAATTATATCTGTATAAATATTATGATTTTTATTGACGAAAGCCAAAAGTAACCTTTCTGGAACGAATATTTTCTAGTATTTAACGAAGATAATTTCTCCATAGTTTCCTCCATAATGATAAATGGTCTCTACAGTAAACAGTCTATATATATTGTTATAATACAATACATCGCGTTCAATTAAATTCGTCATGCACAGGAGAAACAAATTTTGACCCAATTATAAACCTACGGATTGATTATTCTTCAATTTTTGTAGAAGATCCTTGTAGGTACAGTGAAAGTAAATGAAATTAACCACGCACCGCGTAATTGTTGATGCGCAATACACAACTTAAAATTAATTTATTGATACCGAAAATTGACAGGGAAAACCTTATAGACTCGAATTTTACGTATACAATATATATTAAAACAATACTTTCATATTATATTCGACATTTCTTTTCAAACCTATTACGTATTATAATAATATGTCAAATATAAGTTATTATTATGATCGCGAGCGTTAGTTTTTCTATACACATACATTGCATAATACACTATGTTAAATACCAAAGATGTACCTATTATGGCTATATGTTACAGAGATTTACAAGTTTTCTCGTCATTCTGGTTTACATTAATTTATCCATTAAATTGTTAAACTTTCTTATTCGGAGTCGACTTATTAATAGGACAATATGCTGTATGAAACCTACAGCAGTAAACACAGCGGGAGTTTTGGGATGTAAGTACGTCGTACCACATTTAAAAATGGTAAGTCGTTTCTTGTTACATGGTTACCAGTCTAAGGTTGACAAGTGTGCTGATACACCTCATCAAATAACATGTAATAATTACCAGAATTAATACGCAACATACTTACTACCGTAATGGCGTATTTATATGTTTTTATTATAACCATTGGATAAGTAAACTGTTTACTTAATCAATGTAATAACACGCCTATACCGGGAAAAAAACAAACACTTATTACAGTGGAAGAATTTTCCTCGTCCAAGGCTACTGTTAAGGAGAATATTGTTAAATTAGACTCTATATAGAGGCTGTTTGCGATTAAAGTACTTATCATTATAAGAGATCATTGATCGTTTTATAATGTCCTCCCTATATTTAATATCATAATTCCGATAACAATGTCTTATAATGATGATCATTTTCTTATTAATTATTATATATTTTATTGTATGCTAATTTTTCGTTTACTCATATGTATCTCATAATGTCACCATTGGGCTTCCAGCCCATACTTTCAATAAATAAATGAATAGATCATTCGATTAAGACAAAATATATTAGATTATAGATGATTTAATTACATAAATTTGCCAACTAATGAGACAAAATAATAGGTAATCGATTTACGAAATTACATAGTCGAAGTTAGTATTTCAAACCGCAAGAATGTTAGATTGACTTATAAGTTATAACCGAAGACTGTCATACCTATTATACCTGAATTCATTTGTTGGGTGATGCAGACATCAAATAATATTCGACAATATTACATCAAAACGTATATAAAATAATAATGTTGGAGGTGATAAGCGCAACAACGGCGATTACAAAACCACGTTGCTCAATTTCGGTTTGATTTTGATAATATTTGCTCATTGCGTTAACACAATATAATGAACTTGTTCCGACTATTCAAATCGGAAATAAACAATTATAAGAAAAAAAAACGAGTGTCGTGACGAAACGTGGCGTTACCGCGTCGAAATCGTAAAAGCAGTTTTCCACACACCGAGACGAGACGTTGCAAATTCGATAAAACCGTCGTTGGAGTGTCTCGGGGACGAGGCGACAATCGAATTTGCACAAACTAATTTTTTTTTACAAACTCCTTATCACTATATTAATAGAACACGAGTTATCTATACCAATATTATAAAGCTGAATATATATTTGACAGCGTTAATCTCAGAAACTACAGAACCGTTTTCAATAAAAGTTAAATCAATAGATTCCTCGAGACTAGTCAACGATTGAGGGCGATAAAAATCTTTTTCAACCCCTATAGTTTGCTGCTATATAGGGTGATTCAAACATGAATGTTGTTTTGGCTAACGAAAAAAATCGAATAATTTTTTTTCATACCCATTTAATATAGTTGCCATTGGTTACAAAAAATAAATCCTTAAGTTCGCGGCTAGCGATTAGAAGCATAAATAAAATATATTATAGTAAATTAATTCTAGCATATATTAAATATACTATAATATATTAACATGCTTCTACAGTCACTATAGCCGAGCAGCGTTGCTGTGGATTTTCTTTAAATAAAATCACTTGGGAAAAATAATTAACGTTGTTATTCAAATGTACCTACAACAATAGACAATGTTCTTATTTTTGTAGCTTATTATACACTCAAAACCTATTCAACCGACTTTGAATTAAGATTCATTGATTATTCTTAGAGATACAAAAAAAAATTAGAACAACGTTCGAAAATATATCAAGTTCTACATCCAATCATCACATGGGTAGTGGGTACCTATCTTATAAAATAAGGATGTAAGTGGTTGTTTTTTTACCTGGACAAGAGTTGTGATGTTTTTTCGTGTCAGAGGCGGTAGCGGTGGGGGTCGACGAGCTGCCGGAAGAGGAGGCGACGGTGCTGGAAGCTGAAGCTGCATTTACGTCGCTGGCGGTTCGGTTCGATGAGATCGTGTTACCGGTCCTCCGCTTTCTGAGACCATACGTGTGTACAGGAACTATGAGTTTGGGCCTAGGAATGGCGAAATTGTCTTGGCCGCTGCTGCCACTGTCGCCAGCAGTGGCGTTCGCGGTCGAAGGGGATACGGTGGTTTCGGTGGCAGTAGCGGCGATGACGAAGGACGGACCCGCGTCCACAGTTATAAGTTGTTGCTGTTGGTGGTATTGTTGTTGATCATCACCATCATCGTGGTGATGAGAATGGTTTTTTTCCTTGTCGTGGTGGCGGCGAGGTTGACGGTTGTCGTTGTTATTGTTGTTGTTGTGGTGGCGGTGATGGCTGAAGTGATCGTCATTGGAAACGACCCGGTGTAGACGGTCGCCGCCGGTGGCCACCTTTTTGGGTGCCGGGTTCCGGAACGACAGACTCTTCTTGATCTTAGCCGCAGACGATCGGCAGAGTTCACGAGCCGCCGCCGCCGACGCCTCGGCCCGCTGCTCGTCCAGAATCTCAGCGGCCACCCTCTGACGGGTCCGGTATCGGTGTGCAGCCGTGTCATGACGGACGCTCTGCACGCGACTTAGTGGTTTGGCCTTTGGCCGACGGGCCGACGCGGCCGCCCATGCCGCGGCGTCTTGTTCCTCTTGGCTGCTACCCGTGCTATCGCTGCTGCACGCCTGCCGCTTTTCCGACGGATTCCTGCGGACGACTTGCGTTCTGCCTCGGCTTCCACCACTGCCGCCTTCGGCATGGTCGTCTTCGTCGTCTTCAGTCCAACCGGTGACATTGTCGTGACGCTCTTTGCTTCGCGATCGCAGACACCACTTCAACCGGCACTCTTGCCAACTCGCCTCGTACGAGTTCATGTCGTCGGACGGCGCTGGTTCTTTGGAGATGACGACGTCGTGGTCGTGATTGTTGTTATTGTTGTCGTTGTTGTTATTGGTTTTGTCGTGGTCGTCCTTATTGTTATTGTTGTCGTTCTTGGTTTTGTCGTGGTCGTTTAAGACGGCTTTGACGTTATCGTTATCGTCGTCCTCGTCCTCGTCTTCTTCCTCCTCCTCCTTTGTCGCCGCGATCAAAGGCACAACCTGTGTAGCTTTTCCCGGGTAATAGACGAAACAGATTTTCATTTTACGTCCATAATTATTGCTGCTGTCGTCCGATAGCTATATTATAAAATACTTATTTAAAATACACAACACGATCATTTTTTAAGTCTTCCACTACCTTGTCATTGCTCTTATTCTAGCGCGCACA
>PVMI01077627.1:0-10018 GCA_008528875.1 Aulacorthum solani
CTGCGCGTTCTGTACATAATAATACCTATATAATATTATAATAAACGATGTTTGTCGAAAATTTCTTTTGTGTTTAATCGATTGATTTAGTGTGGTCGGTTGGTGTTTTTGATACGCCTAAAAACAATGGAAAAAAATCATTTCAGATCGGCAATAATAGATTATTATTGAGCAATTACCGCCTCATAGTGGCAAATCTCATCTTCGCCGTCACCGCTGCACCCGGGTCCGGGTGCCAAGGTCCAGCGATGAAAAAATGATCATCAACACACAACAATAAACAATATTACAGATTTATCATCGGTTTGGAAACACAGATTGTGCTACTGACGGAATCGCGCACAACACAGTGTTTTTTTCTCGTTGGCAATCTGCGGATAGTTGTGGACGCCGCGCTGCTCCTTTCGGGTCGGTAAAAACAACAACAACAAAATATGCTTTAACAATCGCATCGACGGTTTTATCGGTTCGCCCGCAATCACGGGACTTATGCCACTTGAGTCGGTCGCAACTCTTAGATTAGCTAGACGACGTGTAAATCATGCGAAAAACCGCGTCTTTTCAGTCGATCATCAAACCTAAGGACGCAACGGATCGCGATTCGTCGTGCGATCGCCCACGACCGTCTTGATAACAGCTGCAGGTGATTCGAAAGTCGACCGGCCATCGTTTGTTATTAATATACCTGCATATTGTCGGTTTTTGTTTAACGCCGAAAATGCACGATACGACAAAACGTAAGTCACCCCGTCCTCTCCAACGATATTAATCCATTTTCTCTTATTGACTATGTTTAATAACTATTAGACTACGCCAAGTACACATCAATCACCTATATGCTATGTTATTTCACTGGTGTCGATTGCAGCTAACGAAATGCTCATTGATACGATTGAAAACGACTGAGATTTATCTATAAAATATATAAAAGTACAATACATAAATACCTTCCTATTTCTGCTACCTTGACGATATTGTATTAATACGTTATTAGTTATTGGATATTATTATAAGTACGTAAGTTGTACGATAAAATTCGTCATATTGATGTTACTACCCCAGGTAGTTACTTAAACATTAATGACTTTTTCATATTTTTGAAATTATATAATTTTCATCTTCATCGATTTTTATTGATCTAGTCTTATACGTAATTGTTTAAATATTTAACAAATCCCAACAAACTTAAAGTGTTTTTCAACTAATCCCAGTGCCAATTTTCCAAATTTTCCAAATTCTATATTATCATTTGAAAATTATACTTTATATTTTAGTTACCACCTTAATTATAATACTTTCCCCACTAATCTACTGACGGGGTGGGACTGTGGGAGCGTAGTACTAACTCTTTAATTTTTTTTCCGTAGTCACAAAAATATTATCAATAAAAATAATACTTTTAGAATTTGTATACGTTAGTGATTCGATTGTACCTATTTTGTTATTTTAGATTTGGGACAGTATAATATATTTATACCGATGTATTTTTTATGGTTTTTATTTTGATGTATTCGTGTACTTTTATGTTTTTAAGTTCTATAATTCCTACCACTATTGTCTGGTGTCTGATAGTACTGTGATAGTAACCACCACTGTTTCTTAAATGCATAGTGTAGTATTAATTGTTGCATAAATGTCCACATACATGATGTACATAATATATTATACTTGCCTACCTATATATATATATATATATGATCGGGACCGATTAATTCAAATTTCTGTAGTCCTTTTTGATAGAATATATAATATGTTTAAGCCCAAAACTAAAATGTGTTATACAAATGTATTGTTTTTTTTTCGATTGAGACATTTAAAAAATACACTTGTTAAATGAGTATATATAAAATATATTTTAATACAATTATAATAATATGGGTAATACTTAAATAAATATTGTAGAATATATACAAGTAACATACATACAAGTAACTAAAATATAAGCTGAAAATATAATATAATATGTATCTAAAATTATTCCCATTGTTTCTTTTTTTTAGTAATGACTATTTTTAATAGCCGCTATACATTACCACTATATTATGAATTTGAACAGTGCTTTGAATGTTAAACGTTAATTATCCAATTTTTCTAAAACTGTCATTACATTATATGGTTTGATGAAAACAACTTGTAGGTTCCTATTTATATACTATTTATAACTTTAATATCGTAATTAATCAATTACTCTAATTATTATTAATATGTTTGAAGTCTATTGGAGATGTTTTATTTGTAGTATTTTCCGAACACTCATACTTGTTGTTTATAGTAAAATCACAAGATAAAGCGTAATAAATGTTATTTGTGTGCACTTAAATACTTAACGGTATCTTTGAATTTTTATAAACTTACAAAATAATGAAAACGATCAATTTAGATGACGAACTATTGAAGATCTTGAAAGGTCCTAGTTTGTATTAAATACATTTTTCAAATAATAAATAATTTATAATTAATTTATACGAATAACTACTAACTAGTAAATGTATACGTATAATAATGTAGCCATGTAGGTACATGCAAAAGCGTATTTCTTAGGGATTGAGTTCCCCTCTCCTTCCGGGACCATGGTAAAATATGGTAGTGGAAAATTGTTAAGACATTTTTTTTTTTAGTTTAGTTCTAACACAAGTACACAACATAATCATAATACTTACTGGCTATACCTATTATGTTAATGCAATACAATTTATTCTGAGCTTTTTATTTTACGTAATATTTTGTTTTTTAGAATTTTTAAGTATATATATATATATACTTATTTAAGTGTTGGTCAAGTATCGGCCGGCATTGTTAGTTCGTGGATGGGTGACCTCCGGGGTTTTTAGTGACGAATCCTCGCCCCACATACATGTGTTTCTCAACCAAACATAACCCCTAAAAAAAAAAAAAGGTAAAAAATAAATAATGGCCATTATAGTTGTCGATGCTTAAGATGAATGGTGAAACAAAATTCTACATTTTGTTGTAACTTAAAAATTAATTTTGTATGTACGTTTACTTATATTTAAAGTAAAATGTAATCTATTTACACCTTATTCTTTACAGCCAATTCAAACGATCGTGTCAAGAAAAAACAAACACAGAAGGCTATTAAAAACGAAAAAATCTATGAGTTCTTTCACCAACATGTACCGATCACCAAGTGGCTTCCAAAATACAACAGTGAAAATGCGATAGGTGATATGATAGCAGGTATCACAATTGGACTCACGATGATACCACAGAGCATTGCATATGCGTCGCTGGCTAATTTATCACCTCAGGTAATATTTTTTAGAGTAGGTAGGTACTTTATCAATGCCAATAAGACAAAACATTTCTTTATTAAATTTGACATTCTTGTCTTATATTTTTCATATGTTTTTCTTAATGTAAGTAATTTAAACCGATTCCTTTGATTAAGAGTTCAAAATAAAACCTAATATAATGCATCATACATACTATATCATACATATCGTGTACTGTGCATGTCCGAGTACAGTTGTTATAGTTATGCATTTTGTCTGTATACTCTGATTGGGTAATTTTGATCAATTTGAGATGTGCATAATATGTGAATATTCAGTTCTGCAGTATAATTGTTGAATTGGGTATATTAAAACAAAACAGGTGTCTAATACCTCTTACATATACTAAACAAATATATTGTATTATTCGAGTAGAGGTAATAATGTTTACCCATACATCTATGATATCTTAAGTAGCTTACCAACTACCACTGCCCACTGGTAATGGTGGCAGCTGTAATTAACTATATTTTGTATATTATATTTAACTCGGTACATAGAATGTATATAAAATGAGATTTTATATACGACATATTATTATGGTTTTAAATTTTAATACATTGCAATATTTTCTGTCTCTTATTCTAAGGATATTTTAATATTTTATTATATATTTATATTGCTAATTTAATTTATAATAATATCAATGATTTATTTCCCTATTAATTATACGCCGTAGGTTGATACAAGTTTAGCGAAAATGTTATGAAATACATTATTATATTGTTGTTGTTAACTTATAAATGATGTGTAGTCGATGTAAGTACTGAAGAACAATGTCATAGCTTTATAAATTATGATGGTATAACTTTATGGCTTATAATTAGTCTAGATATTTTGAAAATTTTGTTGTGTATAGAAAATAATAGCAATATACTATATACATAGTACATACTTACAACCTACGTAATGCTGAAAAATTGTAGATTATTACAATTAATATATTTTATATTTTTTTAAATCACGACAAAAGAGCTAAAATCGTAATTTATCATTTAAATATCCATGGATATTTGATAGAACTCCAGAGAGCTACACACTCGATTTTTAAATGGTTCTATTACGGAATTTTAAAGTAGAAAAATTAAGATATCAAATATTAAAATACTAATTTAAAATAACATAAAAAATATAAGTGTTAGTACAAAATCCCTGCCATTGTTGGTTGTTATATATGGTAGTTGGTTGTTAAGTTGGTCATATAGAAAAACCATTTCACTTGAAAAATAACCAATGTACGTGTTAACTTACCGCCATAGCTAAGGACCGAATTTATGTACAATTAAGAAGACAATACCTATTTTCTGTGTCATCGATTTTTTTAATTGTTTGATAACATCAGTAAAAAATGGTTTATTTTTTAAATTAAATTATTTTTAAAATTTAAACTTAAATTCCTTTTTTATTTCAATAATATTAAACACTTGAAAACTCTACAACACATCATAAATTGTATTGTTTTCTGTTACATTTGGTTCTCAACTATTATTGTAGCCAGAGTGGTTATTTTTCGCGTGATACTGATTTCAACTATAGCCACTCATGCCGAGTGCCTGAGTCCTCCACCAGTACCAAACGAACACATTTTAGTAAAAATCAATATTATAATAATTAGATTATAGGTACACATTTATAACAAAACTAAAAATAAAATTTCCACCGACAAAGTACAGGCACGAGTAATAACATAAAATATACATATATGTAAATGCGAGCTCGTTGAATTAGGATATAGAGTTTGTAATGAAACATTATCTTAATTAAAATACTTATTGATATAAGAATAGAAATAAAATAATTATAAAATCTATGTTTACATTAATACTTAGATAAGTTGTTTGATATACAAAGGTATCAGTTTAGTAGGTATTACTAATAGTCCGTGGTCGTATAAAATGTAATTTGTATATTAAGCATATACTATTGCCGTGGCGTCAAGTGATGTTTTACGTCAATTTGTCCTAATATACATTAGAGGGAACCTATTATTTTGCCTTTACAGTAATAGAATTCAATGTTTAAATAATATTATAGGATACAAGTTTAAAAAAAATAGATGAATAAATCACTGTAGAATGTACTACCTATATAAGCTATAATATAACACCCAAACTTAATTATTTTATATTTGACATAATAATAATATTTTAATATGAGTACAACTTACTCAATGTAAATGAACAATAATAATAATAATAATAATAATAATAATAATAATAATAGGAATCAGTATTAATTCGAATAATAATAATTTAGCACCGAATTAATACTCGCGGTAAGTGGTAATATATATAGTTTTATGACTCTTTGTTAGCTGTTGCACATTATTTCGTTGCTCAAGGATTATATTTTTTCTTGCGTGTGATGGAAATTAAAAATACATGTATGCATATTACATAGGTATATAATACATACCGAATGCGTATTTATTGTTGTCACTGTTCAATGTTTTCCGGATGCATTAATAATTATTACGAGGAAATATAATAATTACGTATCGTAATTAAAACGATACCCAGTACTTAGAAGTTAGAATGAAATGCTTCAGTAGGCTCTATGTAGACGATTTAATGAATAAATGTATCAAATTGTCGAACATGCGACGTATAATAGTAATCAAATATAATGTAATAACTAATAATATACTGTTATACCTACAGGCTTATAATTTAAATTATACATGTAGTTAAATAGAAATAATATACACTTTACATTCATTAGCCATAAGTAAAAGTCAGAATAACGTACTAGAATTTATACACATGACTAACTATAATATTATATAGTGTAAGAAATTAACAGGCTGGTTAGATTATGTTAGCTAAAGAAATAATAAATGCAATTTTTAACTGGTTCTAGTCTTAAAGATATTATATATTGTATGAAATAATAATATATAAATTATAATTGTAACGTAAGTTGTATGAATTATGTAACATTAAAGAATTATGTGTTATAGTTCATAATCAATTGACATTAAAATGATTTAAAAAGACAAAAATACGTTTTACTTTGTATAGTAGATACAGAAACAAGTGTTACACTATAAACCATTTTCAAATGGAAGAAATTTAATGGTGACCAAGAAGTCTTTAAAAAAATAATTTTGCAGTGGTTATTTATAATATTTACATGACTAGCCGCTTCCTTCAAATAGTTATCGTATTTTAGGTCGTAATAGTTAAAGATTAAAGGGAAGAAAATTTACTTTAACACGAATTATTTTGTTATTTATTGATATTATTATTATTGAGTATTTGAGTATTACATAAACAACAATAATTCCACTATGAAATTATATGTTCTTCAGTTGTATAGGTATTTTTTAATTTGTTTATTGTACCTATAACAACGTACAGTCCTACTGTACATAATGAATGATAATTAATATCACTTGATGTGAATTTCAAATTGTTGTATGGCTAGGTAATCTATTTATCAATTTGTAGTTTGTTCGACTAATGATCCATTCATTACATAATTGCAGACTGAAGTTATTACAATATTATTATTTCGATAAAAGTTTAGTATTTTTATTGAGTACCTACCTAGGTTAAAAAAAATAATAACAATAAGTACTTAATAAAACTAAGCAGACACAATTCATGCGAAATTCATTCTGCAAAACAATGCATTATATACCTACTTATATACAATATGTAATATGTATGTAATAAAAACAAAAAATACCATCTTAGTTATAGTGCACGCCTTTACAAGACTCTGTAACTCTACAAAGACACTAGGTATATAAGTTATTTATCAATTTTTTTACTGTATTTAGGTTGGGTTGTATTCAGCACTGATGGGAGGGATCATATACATGGCTTTCGGCACAGTTAAGCAGGTTTCCATGGGACCTACGTCTCTAATGGCTTTACTCACTTACGAGTACACAAAAAATTTGACTCCTGAATATGTGGTTCTATTGACATTCATGTGTGGAATCGTTGAAATATCGATGGGATTATTTAAACTTGGTAAGTTAATAAAAATAAAATATGGCTGTACCTTATAGGTACGGGCGGGATATTGTACAGCTATTACCAGACTGGACAGTTGGACGCACTGTGGGCATTCTTTTCGCTTTGAAAAAAATAAAAAATAAAAAAACATTTTAAAATAATTCTATTTTCATTTAGGTAACACTTAACAATGATATCACTTTTACTTAACAATACTCTACAATACCGAAATTATTATAGGATTCTTGGTCGACTTTATCTCCACTCCGGTGACATCGGGATTTACAACGGCTACTTCCATTATTGTGGTGATGTCACAAGTGAAAGGTATTTTGGGAGTGAGGTTCAAAGGCGATACAGTTAAAGACATATTGGAGAAACTTATAGAGCACTTCCACGAGAGGAGAAGCGGTGACATGATTTTAGGACTAAGCGCCATTGCATTAATTTTATTTATGAGGGTACGTTTTGAATCAAAGTTTATATATAAATTATAAAGCTGATTATTGATTAATCGGATAATGGTTATTATTGAATGCGTTTAATACTTAACACGTTGTCAGTAATTCGCTCAAAAGAAAGTATACATATAGATAATACTATCACTATGAAATAAAAACCTGCTTCAAAATTCAAATATTGTCGTCATTAACTCATGAACTCACGACACGACCCACCAGAACAATATTTCAAATTAATGTTTATTATTATTTTTGGGTTATGAAATTAATTTATAGATCGTTTAAAAACAAATTTAATGAGCAAAAAGTGAGCCGACGTGGGACACCTGGCAGATGTAAAACATCGAAATTATTTTGTATAGAAAATATATATATGAAAATTAAAAGGATGGTTTATTAAAATAAACATGACAAAATAAAAATAAAAAAATATTAAGATTTAAAAAACAAATTATTCTTTATTTTAAAGGCACATTAGATGTTTCACGTCGAAAAATAAAATGTACTTAAAAGCAACAAAATTCAAAACTTATTGTAATTATTGACTGCATTCATTCAGATTGATTCCTACACCTGAAGTCTAAAAATTAGATATTCCAGATATTTTATGCAGCATACATCAAAATTGTTCTTACTAGAATTTTTCAAATATATTTCAAATGTCAAACAGTTACACATTTGCAATATTGTTGAAAAAAATGTGAAATGTAGTACCTATTATAATTGAATCATTATTCAAGTTGTCTAATAAAAAATACAATATCCATAATTTAAGAGCATACAATTGTACAAGCTATACAAATTATAAAAACTGATATGAGCATTTTTTCTAACAAAATGCCTTCTAAATGTAGATATTCTGAAACGGAAACGAATAAAGTAACTGCGTTTATAATCTAGGAATTAATTTGGATGTACCCTTACGCTTCGTAACAATTATCCGGGAACCAATTCAGTTATAGGTATTCCGGATATTATTAAATGCACGTAATAAAAATTTACCGATGTACCTAATCACTTTGGTTTTTTGATGATAATATATTTAAAAATGATTTATTTTCTAGGAATTACGTAATGTACCGGTCAAAGGGTATTTGAAAAAAGTCTTGTGGTTCATTTCCTTGAGTCGGAACACATCAGTCGTCTTACTCTCAATGTTTATCACGTATTTATTCGAATCCAGCGGATCTCCACTGCCGTATTTGACTTCAGGCAAGCATTGATTCGTTAATTTTAATATTTCTAGCTAAAGTACATTTATGTATTCTGTATAAAATGTCTATCGTTAACAAATCAAACATGCATTACTTATTTCACACATCTAAGATCAATAGTAATTAGGTACGGTATATAAAATACAACGATATTGGGTGGTTGACCAGTTTTTTCTATGTATTGAGTTTGTTTTAAGCGTTTCTACTTTCTATTATTATGAAATAACAATAATCGGTTTGTTATAATTATTCAACAGACACTGCTAAAACTGGATTGCCGTCACTACGGTTTCCGCCCTTTGGATACACGTCAGGGAACACGACCGTCACGCTGCCCGAGATGTTGTACGAGATCCGGTCTGCCATATTCATCATACCACTTGTATCGGTGCTGGCCAATGTGTCCATCGCTAAAACTTATGGTAAACTTCATGGCATGTGATTATTATTATTATTAATCATCGAGACTGTCAACTAAATAGTGAGAAATTAGGGGAGTGGACGGATAAGCTGTCCTTAGACGATTGCAGGTCATCGATAATAATAATATATTATGTAGGTACATTATATAATTAATCAACATTCCCGGTCAAAAATTAGTATATGATATAACATGTATTACCTAAATAATAAATGGCTACGTGTACCTAAGTCTATAGGTTATTAGGTAACACGAATTTTCGTTTCGACTGCAGCGGATCATTATTGTTATTGTACCTACCGTCTAGTTTCGTTGCTATCTTTTATCAGAAGTCTTATTACAGACCGATATATCGTGTCAGTGACTGCTGCAGATATGGCATTATTTTTATATCCTATAAAAAAGTTTCACGAATGCCTGCGAGCGAAACGTTAACCAGATTCGATCTTCGTATTATTTTATTCTAGACATCATACTACTTAAAAAAAGACGCTAACGGTCGAAAAAAGACAAATCTATTGTTACAAAATCTTTAAAAAGTGCAAACATTGTGCAACGTCTTACGAACGCATTTATCCATATGCCGTCAAGTGACAAGACTGTAAGTCGCGAGGTTGTTATTTCACTAGATTTTTCTTTTAATGAACTATCACCGGAAATGTTA
>PVMI01077643.1:13461-25163 GCA_008528875.1 Aulacorthum solani
TCTCTCTCTCTCTTTCTCTGCCCGTGATCAGTAGATTTCGATTTAATGTGCGATACGCGTCGACTGGTCAAGTTAGAGAAGCACGATTTTTTTCTCGCAGTCCTTCATCAGGCATCGTTTGTTGTAGCTTAGACGATGTATCATATTATTTTCAAACACATGGAATTTCAAGAAAAATTACAGCAAAATAAATATTATTTCAATACATTTTCAATGTGATTTACAATCGGTCCCGACGCGTCGGTAAACCACTGCGTGTTGCATCACCAAGAACATATTATTATATTACCTATATGGCTATATAAAAAAAAAGTATAAAGCTATAGAAAATCAAAACAGACATTTACCTGCAAATGTATTGTTAAAAATATATCCATATATACTATCTGCAGCTGATTACAATAATACTCTACGCCACAGCTAAAATCCTCATATACTCATGAACATTCGCATATTCTATCGTTCTATATAAGTATTGCATAAACATATTATTATATCATACTGAACGGTGTTACCGTGTTGGTTACATTATCATCTACACTCCGATTGCGCGTGGCCAACCGCGAAGTCTTCCCATCAAATAGCTCGGTTTTGAAATTTCGTGTTTATGTCGTTCAAAATATTTGCATCCAATAAAAAGACATCCTCGCAATATAACTTTTATTACGATCATAGTTCTTTTTCGGTACTTAAATAAAATTTTCTATTTTACTATAATACCGTTGGTCAGTATAATAAGTGCAATTACATATGAAGTGTAATAACTACAGAACAATATTTGACATTTCGCTGTTGGGATAAAAACATACGTTTGAATCACAATATCTCATGCAATATCTTTCTTTATAAGAAAGGTTTAAATGTAACAGTGTATAAAATTGTTTCAAAACAATATATAAAAACCTACCCTTTGAATATATTTTCATCATTTGTCAAAGGATTAATGTTTGGCATGAAGTTCTTATTTTGTTATAGACGGTATTATTATTAGTTTAACAAATTAATTTTATATTAAATTGTGTTTTATTATTATTTTAGTCCATGAAAATTACACAATAAAATAAAATATGTAAGTTAGGTGTACTCAATACAACTGCAGCTTTACTCCCCTAGCTATAAACCGATTACCAAACTTTTGTGTATAAAGTTGTTAAAATTGTATTAAAGTTTTGACACTAATTATTTAATAAGTGATTGATTAAAAAAAAATACAGAAAACAAAATTATTTATGTTCGATATGTCTTGTTTTAAATAAATTCATAGTAATATGATTATATAGAACTAATTTATATATACATAAATATATAATTATACTAATGTATATTATTGTGCATTATAAAGTATACAATTATTATTATACAGATTGTTACAACAATATTGCTAACACAAACATGCAATTTTCGCAAAAAATTAATATTTATTAATCAATCAATCTTCATAATATAACCTGAAATATAAAAATGAAACCACTCATGTATATTGTATTTGTCAATCTAGATAGTATGCCATGAATCTCGGATCAATATTTATTGAACCGTTTCTATTGTGTAATTAATTTTAATGCATCAATAAATAAGTTACGATGTACTATTTGAAATACAAATCTAACTTAACATCGATATTGTGTACACAATATTTCAATGAGCATATTGCACAAAAAAAACCGTATTTTTTTTTTTGTAACGAATATTAGGTATCTACTTCAAAAATAGTCTAGCAAATCACAAAAAATACACGTTTTACAAATTTGATTTTGTTGATAATTGCTGTACCATAATAATGACGAACGACCAACGACCAGCAATGGAATATATTATACGGAAATTTGAATTTGTATTGTTTTTTTTTTTAAATTAATTTAAGTCATCGGTCACAAACTCACACAATACGTTTCACGTTAATCAACATAATGGAAGTAATATGTAAAAGGTGTTACTTCCACGTAAAATAATATAGAAAATTGTAATGTTAAATTGAAAATACACTTATGGTGCATTGTTAGGAGGGTGTAAAAATAATATTTTGCCAGCCATTATATTTTACGGAGCTCATGTAAATTAATATTGTTTTGTTTTGTTTTTAGCTGAAAGCGTTTTACGTGGATTTACTAGTGCCGCTAGAGACAAATCTCGAAAAGGACACCAAAGTTGTTCAGGTAAAGGATTATTGTTATTCGTTGTAGTGCTACACATATAAATACTAATTTAAAAAACTGTAAGTACCTACAATGTACACTCGTCAATTATTTTAATAACGTTATGGATGGGTTTTGACTTTTGGGTTATATTACGATGTGTAATTTTTTTTTACCATCGGAAACTCTGTAGAAAAAAATGGTTATAATATTAGTATCAGTATTCGGTTAATTCGTTTCCCTCGTCCCCCCTCCTCCGTTTCGATCCCTATGATTCATGTGTGCCATTAAGAGTAAACGTGGAAAAATGCATATTATAACAATAATGCGTATCTGATATTTGGTACGGAATAACAAATATATATATATTATGTGCCCGTACAATAATATGTGTATAATATTATAATATTATACACTTTTACTATATTACGAGGTGCGTAGAGCAAATAAAATGTCCCTGTCCAATAAATAATCCAACCCTTTGGTTAGTTTAGACTGCTGATTAACCCCTTGGTACCATTTTTTTGTTATCTGATGATATTTAAACGACAACAACTTTACTTTTATTTTCTATTATTTTTATTATTATCTTTTTATTTTTCAGTCCGAACAAAAACGATTTTTGCAACAGCATAAACAAAGATCCGAAAGTTATAGCAAGGCTGCATCTGCTATGAAAAAGTGCCGTAAAAAGCATAAGGTTGGACCCAAAGCAGGATTGGCCATGGATAAGGAAATCAAGGTAACATTTATCGTTTTATCTCATCTGTAATATAATGCATTTGATTTTTACTTACTTATTAAAAAATTTACAACTATTGCTCTTTATGGTTATTAAAACCCTCGAGTTACCTTTAATTGAACTCTTTGTTTTTAATGAATTGGTAAACAAAAAATAGCATTGTAAGTTCTCTATCAATGGAGTTTTAACTTTATTTCTCTTGATATGAATGGTCCAACATAATAAAATATGAGAATCTATATATTTTTTTTATTTCTGGCATTATGTAGTTATGTAGTTATATATAAGAATAAATATCATCATTTTGATACTGAGATAAAGTTTGACCAAACATCTGTCGTAAAATATAGTGCACAATAAATGTCGCGGATTTTGATTGAGAGCTGTTGTTTACTTTTTTTTTAATGTAAAATGTGTACTATGGTCACTATACAGTCATGTCGATGTACGCATTGGCGAGCTTAAACTATGATTATTCAAATGTATTATTGCCGAGTTTTTATTTGTTTGGCAACGTAAAGCCCAAATGTGTCGGGAGATAAAAATTATTACCAGCCCATTGAAGATGTTCATTGTTTGAAAAGTACACACTTCGTTTTATGAAATACCAGGGACCTTGCTATGCAAAAATATCATACAACGTGCAAAATGTTTTGTTTGTAACGGATTTACATAAACAAAACAAAATCAAATCCTCTACATAGAACCTCTGAATAGTACCTACTCATCGTTATTATTTTTGATAAACATTATGACAATGGTTTTTAATCTTTTCTTTTTGTATACAGACTATGCAAATCCTAGAAGAAGAAAAATCTAAATTGGATAACTTTTGTGAACAAAGTTTGAAAAATGTTAGTATCATTGTGTAGTAAAATTTTTAAATTATACATTGATCAAAAAATGTATGTTTTAATACTGAGTACTTTTTATTTGAAGGCCATGACTCAGGAGAGACGTAGATATGGTTTTGTGTTGGAAAGACAGTGTTCGTTGGTTAAACATTGTTTAGCTTATCATACCAACACCCAGTCAATGTACGATGAACATCTTAATGACTGGCTCGACGTGGCTAAGTCTCGAGAAAGATTACCAGAATCTGTTGAAACCATGTTCGCAACAAAACTTCGAGTAAGTTAAAACCTCTTTCGGAGAAAAATGTATTTACTTTAGGTTCCAACTGATTATTTATATTATCAATGTGAATATTATAGCAAGTAAGCTTCTGGCTGGATGATGACGTTAGTTCTCCAAGAATCGATGATGATAGGATTTCGATGTCATCACAATTGAGAAAAACGAAATCAATGGATGCGTCATGCTTGGATGTTCGAGCCATGAATGATATATCCAGTCCGGTTTTAAATTATCCGCTTTCTAGAGCCAAATCAGATTTCAATTTGAACGCATCATCGCAGTCTCTGAACAGAAGTATATAACTATATATTATGATAATACTATTCGACATGATATGTATAAATATATTATATATGTATATTATTATAATATTATCAGGGCGTTCAATGTATGTACAGGAAATGCTGAAATTGGTTCAGTGTTAATAATGTAAATTGTGTTTTACACCTATTCATATTTATTGATCACCCTGGCTATCTGTATGACATATTATATAATATACATATTAATTTAAACACCCCTAAGCATTGTTTCAACTCATCGTGGTTCTAAAATTTAAATTATTCCTTGATTAAGGATTCAGTTGTTATTGCTGACTTACGATATTTACATTTATTGATTTTTCGCTCTGCACGCTCAAAAACGTATTAATATTTCATTATAAGTTTCTAATGAAACCTTGCAACTTAATTTATCATTATGTTAAATTGTCGTGCATGTCGAATTTCACTAATCAAACTTTTGTCACATTTCAGTGGAGAACGGGTCGAGTCCGGGAAATAATGGATCCAGGCCAAAATCGATGGCAGTAGTTGATAATGGATGGGAATCTCAGGGTGCAAATCTTGTGCAAGCAACACATGCTTATCTGTCGAGCGGTGAGAATCAACTAAGCTTTCATGAAGGAGATACGATCACTATATCAGGTAAGTTTAATGTTTAAAAACTAATTTTACAAAGTTAAAAATTACATACTTTACGTTTCAGGGGAACGAAACAAAGGATGGCAATTTGGAGAGAATTTACGTACTCAGTGCAGTGGTTGGTTCCCGTTAACGTACACCGAACCCGTAATGGACGATTCGGTATTTTCGTAAGTGCGCTTAGCTAGAGTGGATACCCTCTGTATTAATAATTACATAACACATGATTATGTTGTTGGTTTTTTTTGTGTACAGGGACTCACCATCATCATATCGACGAAAGGATTCTATGGGCCAGTCAACCGTCTCGAACCACAACAGAAGTGAATCAGCAACGATCGGCAAACAAAACCGTTATCAAACTACGACACTTACGAGATTCGGCGATTCTTTGTCTCACAGAAATCCATATCCGGTAAGCTATTATTGCAAGTTGATTTCTATCACTTTTCATAATTCCATTGTACTACCAAAGTCCTGAGGACTACTTTTCTGTTGAGATGTTCAGTAAAATATTTATGCTCATTCAACTCAATTACTACGTTTGCGCTGTAGGCATAGTCTATAAGTACCATTAAACGTATTTTAAGGTCACACTGCATTATTTTATCGTCTTCGTGTACCTTTTCAACAGTTTTTAACGTCACATACGCACCTCACTTGAAAAATTCTTTCCGCAGTAGAAATATTACAATATTTATTTTAATACGTTTAATTGAAAGGTAATAATATTATGATCCAGCGATGTTGTATAGATGTGTTGCCGTATAATTACACGCACAACCATTTATACCCGGCAACTCATAGTCATAAAATAACTCATCACTCAATAACCATTTATAATTGTGATAAAATTGTTATTTTCACATATAGGCGAGGTCCAGGACAAACAGCAGATCGAATGGTTACGGGATCAACTCCCACGGACCTCCACCTCCGTCCGTCCCTGCGCCAGTAGTGCCTCGCCAGTATGGAGGGCACATACCGCCCCCGGTCGCGTTTTTCCCACCACCACCCCAGACATTGCCACCTGCACCCGGGAAACCAATCGCAATCGACAAGAGGACCGGTGGAGTCCACCACCAACACGGTAACGCGAGTTTGCACAGTAGCAACGATAGCGGTTTCAGTAACGATCCGCCGCCGGCGCCCGAAGTTGACTATTCGGATGACGAAAATGCGAGGTACTTTAACCATTCTCATCATTGTCAATCATATTATTTTATCATAGTTATTGTAACCATAACATTAGTGTACCGCTTAACATTATCGCATGCATGAAACTTAGTGTAGTCCGCCTGTCGATGTACGTAAAATCCCATGAAAAAAACAAAACCATAGAAATATGCTACTATTATACTTTTATTTATGTTTAGTGAACAAGCATGAACATTGAACATAGGTATGTAACATAATGCCTACTGTAAAAAAATTTGCTAAGACATTAAACAAAACGTTCTCTACTTCATGCTTGATAAAATAAAGCTCAAAAACAAAACGGTAATAATTAATAAAATAAACCCCTAGGAGTCACTCCGATGTAAATAGTATTTACTACTGTATACATAGTACAATAGTAGGTTTCTAGTCATAATATTCCTCTTCAAATTATTAGGTTGAATTACTAATGGTTGTCGACAACATCGCATATAATATAATATTAATTGACGAAATATTATTTCATATAGTAAGAAATATTGATGTACTGTAGAATAGTATGATATGTTCATGGTATAAATAGCTTGAAATTAATCTTCATATTTTGAAAATTGCATTGTGTATAAAAAAATAATAGTGATGGTAAAAAATTAAGTCCCTGTGAATTACGATTGACATTCTAAAATTATAACAATTTAACTATTTTTTATTTTAGTTTAATGTTTTATTTAATCATTTACCTATGTACACTCATTTTTATGGTATTGGCTAATAGATTTTCTTAGTTTTAACATTGATTTTAAAATATAAAAAATATAAAAAATTTTAAAATCAGTGGTTTTAGTTTACAGCTCATAAATATGATTAACCGATTAACAACAATAATATAATGTTTACAACGTTTATCGAAGTGCAAAGTCTAACGTCCTTACGTATAATAATTGATACTAAATTATGTACATAAATATACTATTTACCCAGTATTTTTCCATCCGATATTTAAAATAAATTTTAACACTTTTGGAATTCAAATCAAATCCAATGTCACGCAAGATGTTCGGCGTTTATTTTTTAACTTTTGAGCTTATTTTAAACTGTTTTAAACAAATTGTCTCGTACACACTAGTAAGCTAGAAGCGAACCTCGATGATAACCTTATTTCCACATATTAATGTATTATTATTATCGCTTTATGCAATATTGTGCTTATACCCAGTAATAATATTATACACTCAGTTCGTGCTAATGTATTCCTCGGGACGATTTTACAATAATCGTGATTGTGAATAAGTCCGCTGATGTTGGATAAGTAGTTATAAACGAGAATAATAAGCGTTCGTTGCCGGTTACCGGCCGACGGCGTTTATATAATTCCATAAGCAGCTGTATAATCAATTATCATAAACTACCGGTACCGTATGGAGAACATTGCAATAGTAGTGTACCGCGACCAAAAGAAACCGTACCAGCTGTTTTTAATCGTCTTTAATCGGCCAATTAAATGTATGCTAGCCGAGGACAACTCGGGCTTTACGCGAGACGGTTCAACAACGAACAAACAAAAAAACATAATACAACAATATTATCACGGCAAAAATAAAAAAAAAAATCAATAATAGGTTTAACAATTAATTATATATTATAATAAATTATGGAAATAATAACAATAACAAAAATTAACTCATGTGGTTGGTGAAGATAATATAATGTTATATTTTACATCACGACTATACGTCTCGGGCTCGTAGCTAGGTATATAATATGTAACCGGGTGGTATCAAAGTAACCGTGGTTAAGGGATATGCTCACCCGCGGTGGCTGTGCTGCGCGGCTGAGGTGTGGAGGTGATGGTGTTGGTTGTGGTGTTGGTGTTGCTCCTATATGTGCGTGTTAATAATGTAACCGAGTATGATGTTTGTGAACCAGAACGATTAAAGATCCGAAGAAAGACGCGCGTTCCAAACAAGCAGCGTCTTACAGCAGGTCACCCGAAGAGGACCGTGGTTACCATCGTCCGGGTCACCATCACAGCCAGACGTTGACGATGACGATGGGCGGCCGACAGTCAACGGGAACGATGAAGTCGTCGTACAACGGTGGCGGCGGTGGCATGAACACCGGCAGGCGGAACACCGGCACGTCGTCCATGCGGCAGAGCACAAGCGTCGGACACTTGTCGTCGTTGGCCGGCGACGGTAACTCGCTGTCCAGGCAGGTAAATTCTGCTTATGATAACGAGGACGACGACGGGAGCACTATTCAGGGCAAGAAGATCAAGAGGACAAAGTCCATGTGGAAGTTCAAGAAGTCCGGTTCGACCGACGAAGTGTTGACCGGCATGTCCATGTGGAAGCACAGATCACTGGTGGACGTGAACGCCGCGGAGGCGGAAGAGCAGCAGCAGCAGCAGCAACAACAGCTGCAGCAACAGCACAACAGCAACATTAACAATTACAACAACAAGTCGTCGACGGGCACACCGGTGACCAACAAGAAGTTTACGGTGACGTGCAGGGACATCGACATAGCCGCGGACGACGACGATAGTCAGACGATAATGAACGGCGGCGTGGGCGGCGGGTCGTCTACGGTGCGTCGGATGACGTACGACAACCGCAAACAGCAGCCGCAGCAACCACTGCAGCAGCATCGGAGCAGGAGATCGTCCTCGTCGAGTTTCGGTGGAGGTGACGACTCCGAGTCGTGCATCGTGGTGGACGATCACTTGAAGGACGTTCGATCAGCACCTCCGCCCCCAGCCAGCCTGTTGCCCAGGACCCGATTGATCAAGCAGACGGCCGGGAAAGACGGCCAAGGGAACGGAATGCAGCCTCCGTCCGGGGCAGTGCACCACCACCACCACCACAGTCAGCAGCCGACGACCATGATGATGATGATGCCTCCACCTCCACCGCCGCCCCCAGCTGTCCGGACCGCGACCGCGGACGATGGATATGCGCCACACGACTCAGACGCGGACGTCCGGTTTGAGAGCTCTAAATTGCAGACGTTCAAGTATATCAACGCGACGCACAACGACGGCTGGTACGACTCGTGGGGAGAGAAGCGAAAGAAGTAGGACTTCAAAGGTAAAACCAAGCCTTCGTACGACTTATTAGAGCATAAAATCTACATATTATAAATCATACAATCTTCTATACATAAAATATAAAATGCAATGTTTACATAGGTACCATCATATACCCATGAGGATGATGTGCTCTTCAAAGTAATTTTTTTGTTGTTGTAATTTTGCATTTTAAAGAGAGACTTATACCGTAGAGATTTGTTTGTTCACGAAAAACAAATATTTTTTTTTTATTTGTATCTTTTAGACGTTTATTTTTATATTCGGTCAATACCAGCCAAATGAATGAATTCAATATAAAATGTGTATACATTTAACGGGGTTTAATACAGGGTAAAACTACTGGCATTATTTAATTAATTGTTACGGGAAATGCAAGATCACCTTTAATTATTAATAAATATATCTACTATTTAAAATCAAAGGCCTAAAACGGATGACCCTTTTGCTCATCCAAAATTTTCGTTAATAGATTCAGCAAGTTCTTTTTTATTACTTACTTTCTAATTTACAGCGCATAAAGATTGAGTATAGTATTATTATTATTTTTATTTATATTTTTTCGCCATTGGTATGAGAAAAAATATACAGTTAATATGGTTGGATATGATTGTACATTTTTGCGCCTGTATGTTCACATTGAACGATAAAGAACGATAAGAATATAAGATAGATGCTCAGGTGCCAAGTCCAACTTTTGTTCACATTCAGTGAATCGTATCTTCTTTGAATCTAAAATGATCATCTTGAGTGAAAGTTAGTTTTTTTATAAATAGTTTTATCATGTTTTTGTAATTTAAGATAACATAATATATTTTGTTTTTCTATAATGTAAAATCATTATTTTAATATTTTCTTTATTTGCACAGTCCTTCGCATAATTTTAATCCAATCTCACATGATATCTCGACCGACTATTAGGAACGATATTTAGGAACATTTTTATAAATATTCATAAAATTATCCGTTTGTCCATCTTTTTTTTTAGAATAATTGTCAGTTTGTAAGTTTTTTTTAGACCTTGACAATCCTTATGATATTATGTACGTAACATTATAGGAATTGGCTATATTGTAGAAGGAATTTCTTTCTTGTCTTATGTATATAAACATATATTATTCAACAATTGAACAGATCTATAAAATTATTACTAGGTATTTACGACGTTCCTACCTATACTATTATTTATTGCGTTGTTTATCATCGTTTACATAAACAACCACGAGACGTCGTAAATTTGTACAGTCAAATTATTATAGTCGACTCTGGTGTTGACGGAGGAGAGTTCGTAAACAAATGGCCTTTATAATTCGGTTAAGGTGTGTCTCGTATACAACAGATGATGTAGTTCTACGCTGGTGTCTATACATTTGTAAGTATACAGTGGCAAGAGACCCGACAGGCCTATTTTATCCTATTGTAAATTCTCACTTACGATCAAACAGCGGACTTTAACGCAATAACTGTTATCAATTAAGACTTAGAGAGCGAAGTAAACATTTTATGAATTACAGTATAATAGTAAAAGTATTATAGTAGTAGTGCTAGTAACTACCTAGTAGTAGGTAGTGTTAGTGCCTAGTAGTAGCGTTAGTGCCTACCTAGTAGTAGTAGTAGGTATATAGTATTGCATTTCTAACTGCATGTCATAATAATGATCATACTACGCCCAATATTTATTCAGTGAGCATAATGAACTGTTTTATTCAATGTTGTTTTATTCGTTGTTTTCGTTTTATTTTATTATTTTTTTTTATTTTAAACTGACATCGAGCTACGCAGGCTGTTCTATTGATAATAAAAAAACGCATTATGCCGTTGAAAGTTGGTTTGTTTTGTTTTGGTACATTTGAAAGGGACAAAGTGGTCCGCAAATAAAACCATACAATAACAGCATTGTAAAAACAATGAAAAATTGCATCATAATATTTTAAACGTTAAAACCTATTAAAACAATTAAGTGTAAATTTTTTACGGTTGCAATCTTATATTATGGTGTATTGTATCCTTGAAATGAAAATCAATATTTTATTTTCATGGTTGATATATAGGTACATCTACATCATACATGACGTACGACGATCGTTTGTTGTTCTTAGAAAGTATTTGCTTTTTACGTTTAAACTTTAAATGTAAATAAAGTATAGTATAATGTATACATGTATAAGACGTACAAGTCAACAAAAACAAAACCACATTCAAGATAAAAAAAAACTCGTCAACGACGCAAAATTCTATTGTTATATACGAACCTATATATACAGTATACATAGAGGACTTTCAAATGCACGTTTTGAACATGAATAATATTTTGAATTCCGTTGAATTTAGCTTTTTAATTTGAGTACAAAGTAAAGTTAATGGTTTGAAACGAAAAGAAAAATACATATAATACTTTCTATTATTTTCGATCCTAAATTATTCCTCTAGCGGTCAACAAATTACAGTTTACAATGGATATATTTTATTATATTATTATACCTATATTATTCGAGTTATGTGCATATTGAAGTAACTTT
>PVMI01077644.1:6861-25140 GCA_008528875.1 Aulacorthum solani
AGATTATAACTTAAGTTACCTATAACTATTATAAGTGTTACGTATAATAACAAGTATCTTAATTAATTGATACCTCAAACAATATTTATGTATTTAGGATGTTCAATTTTTAAACCATTACCCAACTTTTGTCATGGCCATTTTTTTAAACTAAATTAACTTTTTTTGTATCAATCAGCATTATAAAATTATACATTTATTTCAGAGAACAATTTTACATTAATTTGGTTAATAATTTATAAGTTATCACATGCGTTATGTTAGGTTACCTAAGTTATAGGTTAGATGTACACACTCTATAGTATATATTTAAAATATTGAATATTATTAATGTTATACGATATGAGTTTTGTATACAAATTGTGATACCTCCAAATTCCCTGACATAGTCTTTGAGACACGTCCTTTCATATAGTTTTTAAATTAAAAACCGTTTCCAAACACGATCTCCTACGTAAACTAATGCTTATGTATTTTATGCTTTTACAATACCTACATTGCATACATTACATATATTATTTATAATATATTGTATTATCATAATATACGATAACGATTAATATTAAAGAGTATGTATAAGTATTCGAATCAAACAAGGTGGCATCGGTTAAGGCAGGTCTTAGAGAGGAGCGCTATAATCGATTTAATGATTTTTTATTAGCAATTTACATAATTTACTAATAACCTGTTAAAACATTTTAAAAATACCGACGATTGCGTCACGCTCATCATCTTTACTGTTCACTGTTATAGGTGTCTGAAATATTTACCACAATCACCGTCATTATGGAATTGAGATAAAAAAAATATATATTTATATTGTAAGGTGTATGTAAGGGCAAATACTATAGAATTTATCACGTCATTATTTAAACATTCGGCTGTTCACGAACTCCTATACAATATAATAGTATGTGACAAATAAGTTATACAAATTCAATAATTATATTTTGTCTTGAATTGTTATTCAAATAATTTTAGGTATGTGCTCAGTTATTCTTTAATAAACAACTAAATTTATAAATAATGATACTGCCTTGCCTTTACCGGGTACAAGATATCGTATTTGATAGATTTATGTTAGAGGTGTCTATTTCAAAAATCAAAAGATAAAACGATAATTGCTCAAGCATTCGTTTCATGAATTTTATCATTATCATTATTATTTTTGAAAACTTATAGGTGTCCAAACTTTTAGTAAAATTTCTGGGTTAAGATTGATACTAGAGTGACTGATATTCAGCTGTGCCTCTTCTCCATTAATAGTGGGAAGAAACCAGTCTTATCATAGCAGATTGAACTTTATAATTTATAATTTTAACCTATTGGCTACTGGCGTACACATATAACTTTACGATAAATCACTGTTAAAAAAATATAATTTTACCATTGGTGGTTAATTAATATTTAAAATCAACCACTGACTTATGATATTATTATCTATATTATTATCTCATTACATTTAAAGTAAAACACTAAAATGTTTTCTAGTTTTTTAAACAATATAATTTAATAGTCTGAACTTATAATTTTGTTTTTTTCTAGTTATTATATGGTATAATTTTTAAAACATAGAATAAATTACCGGATTGTTGTAACCAAATTCAAATCAATGCATAAAACCATAAGCTACAATAAAACTGAAAGTAAGATTTAGAATAATATTAATAGAATTTTCTCAATTTGGTATATCAATTTGATTTTTTATAGGAAAATAATTTCAAAATGTAGATAGATGTAATGTAATGAATTACTAATGATATCTACACAATATTTTCACACAAGTTGAATTTATATTTTCTTTAACTTATAGTTTACACGATATTATGACCAATTTTGAAATTTTAGTATTTTACAAATTCTAAGCTAACAATTATTGGCACTTCACATACGTCTGTCCCATGGACGTCCCCTTCCTTTTATTCTAGGTCTGTATATACGATAATAATACTCAAGCAGAACAAAATATGACCAAATTGAATTGGACACACATATAGATTATAAGTAAGCAGAATACTATGGTGTATATAATATATATTACCCATAACCGAGCGCTCTATTATCGCGGTCTTCTCGACCTTCTATCGTTGACGCGGCTGGCTGGTACATAATCACCCGACGAAATAAATACGGTACGAGGATCAACAAAAAACACATCATAGTAAGACGTGACAAATTTTAAAACGAACATACGGTGGAGGGCAGGATCAAAAAAAACTGCACTGTATGAGTATGGTATACCTTTATGTCAACACGCACGAATATAATAAATTATATCATATTATCGTCCTACTTTTTCTGTTTTGGATTTGACTATAATATACTCGGGTACTATCCTACACATATAATATTATACCTGTATAATATAGTATTTATAAAGATACATTTAGATTTTATATTATATTAGTATAACTATAGGTACGTGAGCGTTCCGGTGGTCCTAAACTGACACGAAAAATAACATTCCCGCGTTCACGATCCCGGGAATGTGACTAAGACCAAGGTTATGCAAAACCTACTTCATACATAAAATATAAATACTTGCAAAAAACATCGTAATGAGAATAAGAATAACAAAATATCGGCAAAATACTCAAACGCGTCCGAGTTTTTAATTTTATATGTTTTATTCGCGTTAGCAGGATATATAATATTATGGTATTACTAGCGGGCGGATTATAGACTGAACACATAATATGACGGCTATAACACGACGGAAAGGACGGCTGGTCTGTCAAAATACTACTCTATAAGTACCTCATCATGTACTTATAGTACCTAATATATTATAATACCAGTAATACCACGTATAATATACATTATACACAACGAGAATAACGACTCAAGCTCATAATAATAACATATAACATGTATAAAATCGTTCAGGCTGGACGATATTATGTAGTGTATACAACTGAGGTATACGGTGTGGTTAATTTTTTGTAAAATGTTGATACCATTTTGAAGTTGTTAGCTATACTTATGTGCGGGAGGCTGCATGAAGTTGCACCCCTCTCAAATCTTTTTTTCAATTTGACTGGGAAATCACTTACCAATTCTAAAAACCAATTTTGAAATACTTTCAAATAAATTGGTCTTATTGGGGGCTCTAACTTCACTCGCACGTACCTTTGTACTACAATATATAAGTGATGATCGGACTTGATTACCCTACTCCGTGTTTACTCGTACTATCATTGCTTGTCTGTTATGTAACCAACGGTACAATGATAAAATATAGGGTGGTAAGTATTCCATTACCTGGTACATCGTATGTAATATAGTTGGGATATAGGGCTGTGATTTTTTAAAATATAGACGATAGGTACTATTATTGTATTATAAATTGTACAGTTATTAATTATTATTTATTATAATAGATGTGGGGTGTGTACCCAGCATCATTGCAAAGATTTTACATGTATTTTAATGTAATTTATATTTTTTATATTAAGTAAATGCAAACGTAAAACTTATGTAATATTATATCCTATTGGTATATTAGTAAAATGTATAGAATACTTCAAAAATACATCCTTATACGTATTTCGTGTTAGCTCACTAGTCCATACGATTCGTTGCTACAGTAACTTTACTTATTATGATTTTATGTTAGAAATGTATCATACTATTATTTTTATATAGGATTGATGTTTAAATACTAAAAGTGACTATCAGGAAATCAGATAAAAAAATTGAATTTCAGGAAAAACATAAACTAACTTTTACACTATGCACGATCACGCATAAATTTAATGTTAAAAAAATGTTTTAAATGGCTTTATGGTGATTTATCTGTCTTCCCTATTTTTTGCTGTTCTAACATACCAAACTCCTAAACTCCGCCAGTTTCGATCAATACTTCAAATCATTATGCAGCTTAAAACTAGTTTCAAGAGCTGCTGGCCTGCCGCACGTATTATTATGTTAAGTCGCCGTTTACGCGGCGCACCCTATTAATTATTATAGCTGCTGCACAGTGGCATATTTTATTATATTATTATTCTATTATTACGTATTTTTATTCAAAAGTGCAAAAGAATATCAAATCGATTGCCATTCGCCTTGTAACAAGCGCCTCGTGCACTCCAACATTGATATTATAATACGATTCGACTGATTCGAGTAATACATTATTCCGACACTTCATAATGTGCAGTTGAAAACTCGAGGTGTTAAAATGTTCATATTAACTTTAATAAATTGTATACATTGTATAATATACGCTCATCTTCGACGTATAATTTATAACGATCATATTATAATATGACATATTTTGCAAGTATTATGTATATACATAGAAAATAGGTGCTTATTGCAATTGATCATATTGTATACGATTAGTAGATTTTACCATTGGGTTCCAAGGCGAGCGAGAGAGCGGGACTCGTTTATGATGATATGAATATTTTAGAAACAAATGTTTTTAGGATACTTATGTATAAGATACGTAGACGATCGCAGTATTAAATAGAAGTATGCACTAACTGAAGTTTATCATACATCTTTCGAGAGTGGGTGGACGAACATAATTATAATATTGAATTATAACATAGATATATAAAAAAACTGTCGAGGTTTATAGACCCTTTTTTTTCAACAAGTGTATCCAAAAATTCGGAACCATAGTATTATGTTTAGCATTTCAGTACTTTTATCATTTTGATTCCTCTACAATAGAATATACGTATCAGTTTTTAGTTCTAGAGGAGGAAATGATAGGTAAGTCATATTGAACAACCATATAAAATATATTGATTTAACAAACTTAAATGCTATTATTCACTCATAGCTGTAATTTCGAAAATAATGTGAATTTATCAAACAAGAAAAATATTGAATAACGCGAATGACTACTAGGATACTTTAAAATCACACGAAAATCTATAATATGCGCACTAAACTATATTTATAATATAATTACAATAAAATTTATTGGGGTCGACATAGATGTGTAAAATAAATAACCAAAATCCTTTTAAATCATCAGCCATCAAGTACATCGTTGATAGAAAAACTCTGAAATTACTTTGGTAGCCGTGTATACCTTGTATATTATTCTTATTTCAGAATTGTATTCATTTTTTTACCTATTGGCTATTACCTACTCGGGGTGGTCTAACCTTTTTGCAGATATACATATTTATGTAATCATTTGGCGTTTTTATATAAATTAAAGTCGTTAAGGCGTTTTATTGTGAATGCGTGTGCGATTCATTGGTTTTCACGTGGTTAATTTCGATTTGCTGAATTATCGAAATATAAATGAGAATTTCTATCGACAAAATAATTATTTTATAATGACCTGTACAAGCATATAATTAATACATTCGATCCGAGTATATAGTTTTAAAAACAAACGATGAGGTATTAATAATAAAAATTGACAGATCTCATTATCATATATTTCTTGCGAAACATTACTATTATATTATACCGTTGAGACGATGATGTACAAGGCCAGCACAATATTATATTTACTCAGTGTAATTAAACGGTGGATGATAAATTATTCTCTGCCATTATGATAGTAACGAGTAAACGTAATTTCCGCGAAAATTTTCTTTTTAAACTGCATAATACGAGTAGGTACATACAGGTTAGGTTAGGTATATAATTACCACACAAAGTATAAGTACCTAAATTCGCATTGGTAGGAATACATGCATAAGTATGATATCGGATGACTTTATATATATAATTATATAAATTGTTTTTCTTTAAGTGGATAACTATTGTTAATATTTATATTGCATACCAAACTAAACCTATTTGTTCTTTTTTTTTTTAAATTTTTAGTTGAAATTACATCATAACTATATGTTTAACCCATTTTCCTAAAAATGTTGTGATAAGGTGTAACTAAAAAAATAACAGTAAACATGAAATTTTTTCCAAATGTTTAGATTTGTATTTTCTATACAACTTACAATTTTCAAAATATTTTGACTCTTTTTGACTTATTTATATGCCTAAAAAAAATTCAAATTTTATAAATTTGTTTAATTATTGACAGTAAAAAGATTTTGCTTGGTCGAAAAATTTGAAAATTGAATAGAACGATTCTCATAAGTTGTTGTTAGAAGAAATTTAAAACAAAGTTGAAGTTAAATCTAAAATAATTGTTGGTATAAAACCATTACACAAGGCTCTCAAAAATTGAATCTGCAAATTGATCAGTCTACCCCCTCCTCCCTTATGAATTGTTGTTGAGGACATCCCTGCTGTATACATTTTTTAAGTGAATAATCATTGCAAATGTTTAAATTTTATACGAACTAAACATATTTGTTTTCTGTTTTTTTTTTAAATTTTAAGTTGAAATTACATCATAACTAGTATTATATTGTGAGCTAATAACAAGCTTATTTCGAAATTTGATCTTTCTATTATATCGTTACATCCAGTGATATCCAATTCAATGTGTTTTTTTTTAAGTAACAGAAGGTAAATTAATTTAGCCTAATCATGTCATAAAGTGTCGCCATTGGGTGGCTGCTTTTTATCACGTTATGTCAAGCTATACTATATATTTCCACATGTATACTTATTGTAATAATTTAATTACAGATTGTACGCTTTAAAATAATAAGAGAAAAAAAAAAAAGTAACAGATTGCTTTTTAAAAACGAATATATTATAGAATTATTATAATAATCAGGGGAAGTCTCTCTGTTGTAAGGTATAGGTTTCAAGTGTTGATTTTTTTTCAGTGAGTAGATTGTAATGGTAAATTTTTTGTTTTAGTGTATAACAGATATTGTGATAAATTTGAATTCAAAGATAATAATTAATAACCATTCCATACGAATATGATTCTGAGCAAAGACGGCAGGTTCATTTATATGTGGCTAAATGCTAAATATGTTTTGTAATTCTAGTAACGAAACTTATGATTTATAAGAAACCATGTATTACATTTTCAAGCTTTTTGACTAAATAACGAAAATTGTATCAACATCAATGAAAACAAATATTAAATAACAATTTTTTATTTTAATTTTAAAAGTCTTAAATGTCTATAAAAAAAACTCAAATATTTTGAAAATTAAATAATGTGTAGAAATAAAAAACAAAAATATTATGATTAATTGATAAGTCTCTTTGAATAATTTAGAACAAAAATATCAAATACCTTTTATCGCTGGTATAAAAAATATTCACGTTCTTCAACTTCTTCAGTTATTAGTTATTTGTTGTTAATGTTTCCCAATCACATTAATCTCACCTAAGTGATTTTTACTAGATTTTACCAACTAGATTAGATTTTCTACCAGAAACCACCCTCAAAATTGAAGAACTAAATATTTTTATTTTTTACTATTCCTAAAGTTAATGCACCCACACAAAGAAATAAAATCTCATATCGTTTTAAAACTAATACGCTTTGCGCAGTATCCAAAATTCGCATTATAGCTATCAACCAGTTGAAATACTTGAAACCTATGATTGCATTTCCAAAAAAAATATTATTAGGTAAGTACAACATAATTTAAGAAACATAATATACATTAGACATTTATAAAAAACATTTTTATGTGTATTATAGATGTAGGTATAGACCCATTGATACATGTTTTTTTTTACTTTTATTTAAATAATTATGTTTGTTTATAGGTTTGATTTAAAAATAACATAATATATGATGATACAAGAAAAAGCTTTTATCGTTAAGTTTTATCGTTTTTATTTATAGTACCTACATTATTCCGTTATTATACTGTACTACAACTATACCTATTATATATAATTATTTATTGTTAAAATCATTAATTGCCGACGCCTGAATATAGTTGTTCTCTTCGTATAAAAACGTACATTCTTAATGTAAATTGCAGAGAACTTTTAATTGAAATAAGACTTATGAATTACTTACCTTATGTTTAAATTTATATCTGAAATTCAACTATATTTAAATATAAAGGTATTACAATATAATACAGTCAACTCAAACCAAGAAATACAAATTAATAGAACTATTTAATCGAATATTTTAGTATTTTGACAAAAGTATAATTTTTAAGGCTAATTTATTTTTCCATGTTCTAATCATTTTTGAATGATTTGAATGCTTATTTATAACAAATAGTAATTATTAACGTACCTCTATTAATCAGCTAATTTTACTAGACCTTACCTAGGTATAGGTGTTTATAATTATTATGTTACAAATATAACTACGTAATAAATTCTTAAGACATTTTATTTATGTATCCATACAAATAATGTACACCTAAGGTAGGTAAAATGGTGAATAATAATGGTAATAATATCATCATCTTTTTGCAAGCTTTTTCAATGAACCGATTTACGATGACATGACGTTATAAACATATACGTCATAACCTATTGCTCTATTATGCGTACTATTAATAATGTACTAAAATAATTACAGAGTATAAGTTTCCAGTTGTTATAATCGATTTTATCGAGAAATGAATACTCGAGGTATAATACGGAGATACCTATAGTTATATGTATAAAAAAATTCGAACTCATATTTCTTGTTTCGCGTATAGGAAAATCGAAGATGAGAATTCCTTCCGTACGAGTTATGGGAGTTAAATATTGTATAATATTGTCGTTAATTTGAATAAATTACAGCAGCCACGGTCAAAATATTATTATTTTGATATACNNATACCTACATTGTATTGCTAGAGAAATATACCAATCATATTTAATAACACCAATATACGTATATTATATAGTTACCTGTTATATATATTAATTATAAGAGCTTCAGTGCAGTTTAACATTACGATCGGGAAGGTGTTTGAATGTCGACGGGTGGTCGGTCATAGAAGATCGTGTAAATCGATTTAAGTCAATTTCATGTAGTGCATTTCATGTAGTGCGAAATTATTATTCCATTGCTTTTATATAAAATTACAGCTCCGAGTGTGAGACTTTAACGCACGTGACCGGAGATCTGACTGTATAGTAATATAATATTATATATTATAACAATATTATTATTATGAACTTTTTTTAGTAAATTTCATTAGTATTTAGTTATTGTGTATGCTGTGTGAGTATAGGTACTGCATGGACAATTTAGGATAATATTGGATAGTATTATAATATTACACCAATATTAACCGTATTTTAGTATTAAAGCAATAAAATCGAAAGACAGGATAAAATGAAAAACGAATTCTGCAAACTGTTTAATAACATAATAATAGGTAGGTATATAGTTTTAATATAATGTACATGCTGGTTAGTCTAAATATAAATAAATAGGTAAATTTATATAAGTATTATCTGCCTTTATAATAGTGAGTTGTGATGATTTTTTAAGAATATTTAAAAATATATCAAGTGCTCTATCCAATCAGCCACTGGCCGATTGCTATCTCAATTGAATTAGTTCACAAAGTGAGACACATCAATGCCAATTTACTAGTACATTGAAGTTCACTAAAATCGAGATAAATTTACTTATATAACGTAGTATTATATATTTATTCAAGTACAAAAGTCTGGTTAAACTGCAGCTAATTTAAAATTTAATTTAAAAATTTAGTTATAATATGTATACATCATACTACCTAATAATATTGATACCTCACATATTAATTATCATTACATTTTAGTGTTTAAAAAATCAGAGTAAGTTGACTACCAGGCCACTAAGCACTCCATTGATACAGCTATACATACAAATATAAATATAATGAACAATTTGGCGTCTTTATAATGCACTTAAACTTAATGACATCGCACGTATTATAATAAAATATAAATATGAGTTCACCACTGACTTACGGTTTTCAAAAATTAATTCACACACAAGTTTCTAGCCAACTAAATTATTCTTATATTTTGATGACTAGTACAAATCCAAAAAACGTTATTTACATGTGATAACAAAATATTCAGAAATTAATAATTAAGAGTTAGACATCTAGACACGTCATTTTTTTGATAGTCTGTATTTGTGGCCAACTACGCTTGGTACGTACACATACAATGTAAGCTACAACTTGTCGAATTGTGAAATAGCACGCTTCTTACTATATTTTAAACTTTTATAAAATATAAATATCCGTTACTTATGTATAAAAATTAAACACATATTATGGTTGTATAAAAATTATAACATTAGTTTGTATAAATATTTACGAATTAATTAATAATTTAATTTACATATTTAGTTCGAAAAAAATTATACATAATAAATATATTTATATATATTTAAGTACTAAAGCTGCTTTTTCAAATGAACAGGAAACTAATTAAATAACTGAATATGGAAATTGAACTCTCAGTAGACGAAAAAAGTGGTATTATTTTTGAATTTCTTATGAGTCCATATAGGTAATTTATGTTGGTTGAGTTTTAAACCACAGTTCTATAAAATTATAATAATAATGTAATGTATTTTTCTTTTATATTTCACGTTATTAAAAACTGCATCATGCTGGTTTGCTAGCACAAGCAAACTAATTTGCTTAAGACTGATTGCGTCATGAATCATAAACTGGTTTTAAAACAAACTCAATCACAATTAACATATTATTATAATTTTAATTTAATTTTTCGTACTATGCAAAAATAAATTACCCTGCAATAAAATGTATGGTTAATGGTCAATTTTCTATTATGGATTTGTATATAATATAGGAGTGATGATACTCATTATTGCAGTGAAGTTCAGAAGACCCTTAATTCTTAGACCAAATTATGATTTTGCAGAATATACAGATATGTATAGTTCATTCATAGTTCATTACAGAGTATTTTTACGTCAAAGGTCGGATCAATAGAACAACGAACAAGATCGGGTTATGTTTAAAAAAAAAATAATGAGTATTACTCGTGGCCAAGCACTATAGCTTATCGATTTTACTTCGGTCGATTTCATTCCAGATAATGTACCTATATAACGACAATCGCATTCTACTCGCCGCCTTCACAATCTTAGGTCTATCGTGTCAAATTTCAGGGCCTTTTTTCTTGGGCCACCCGTAATAGATGCTATTTGTGTATAAATATCTAGTATCTACACACTTTGGCGATAAAATTATTTTATCGATATATATTATATTTTATTATACACTATCTGTATGAGCACTATGGCTCATCGATTGTCCACGACCGTCGACTCAGTGAAAGCCACGCCGAGGTCAGTCACGGCTGTTCTCATGATGAACTCCGCGTGATCTATGGTTTATTATAAATAATATCATCGTTATTATCAATTATTGGTAGGATATATATTCAAACGAGACGAAAATACCGACCAGCGTTGTCGTCACCGTCCTATAGAGGTGCTGGTCAAGGATCATAATGTAATTATTTTACAAATTTCATGAAAACACCTAAAACGTTTTATAAATATTAGTTTGGAATAAATGATATATAATAATTGATTAAAATACTTTGGCATTTAGTAATAGATTATTTTGAACGTCAACACGCAAGTACGCAACGTAGATTTACACATCTAATAATACATTGAATAAAGAAATATTAAGTTAAAATGCATTTTGTTATTCTGTTCGTGGGTACCTTAATTATTTTCTTATAAGTATAATAAGTATATATATAATATTACTATACAATATAATATTAAAATACTGAAAAATACAATATTTTAATTTTGAATTGTTATTTTATGCACATGGTTATAATCGCTTGTTGTATTTTCAAATAAATGATATCAAATGCATGTTTAAGCATTGTAAACTTATTGTAAGTACTTGAATTATTATTGTCGCTGTGTACTTAAATTCATAATATTACATATAATATATAAATCGAAGAAAATTAAATATTTGTAATGATATCATTTTTATAAGCAAGAGAACATAAATTAGATCTTTTTAATATCGTATAGAATAAAATGTGAGTTGAATATTATAAGGTAGGTGCCTACCGTCAACACCATGCATGCGTAGGTATATATTATACTACGTTAGAAGAAACTATTATTTTTAATAGTAGGTGTGTGTTTACTCAGAGGCCTGATAATTAATTTAAATCATGCTTAAATGTGCGAAAATCTGAAGCGCGTTTCATTTTTATTGGTGCTCATGTTTCTTTAAATTACAGAGTTTCAAAAGTAGAGTAATAAACCATAATAAAGTTTTTTTTTAATTTCTATTTATTAATTATTATATATTTAATGCATGTAAAAAACAATGTCCATTCTTATAATAATTATATGTTTATTGTTTAATGTTTATAAATTATTACTGAATTGATTCGTATACAACGAAATTTAATTAAAAACTATTAACTTCTGGAGATAAAAAAATCAACATTACTATTCTAAATTCATAATCTTATTCTGTCGACTTAGTTTTTGTGTTTGAAAACAGTGATACATCATTGCATGCTCCCAGACTACAGTGTACTAAAATTATGTTTTTTCAGGAGTGGGCAATCCAAACTCAACATTAATAATCATCACTATGAAGTAGATAGGTATACAACTTTACGTGCCTACCAACTAATTATACGTATCAGACCAATAGGCGATAAACAGTGTTAACCGAAAATGAAAAACGTCTTGTCGTAAAATTCGCAATAGAGCTCTTTTAGCCGGAAAAAGTATAAACACATTTTCACGTGCCATCGATATAATAATATAATATATTATGTAGTATAACATCATAATATTAATGCATGTAATATACAAAAACTGCCACACACCTTTCTCCGCGCCACGCGACCGACCGCGGGTGTAAGTTCTCAGACACGCGTGCTGCGTGCACCTACATTGTTTTAGGTTTTGAGGAAATAATTATTATTTAATTAATTGTTATTGTGTTAATACGCCGCCGAGTCGTCAACTGGAGAAAGCACGCGGGACATGAGAACCGGAATGGATTTGCGTGGAGCTTTTTCTGGTTACGAACAGATGCGAACGCGCTACAGTTTGTGTAGTCTATTTATTCCTACTGAATATAATATTTATTACAAGTGAATATAGGTATATAATGTGTTTACAAGAAGGCGTGTATATTTATGTTTATATATATATATATATATACCTGTTTAATGACGAAGTCGAGAGTATTTTCCGTGTAAACGAGATCGTTGTATTGTTATACATTGCTTAGATATATAATATTATGTTTGCGTAAACTTAAATGAATGCGTTTTAGACTACAAAAGAATAGTTTGAATTTCACTTTTATACAAATAAAAAAAAAACACACATGGCTAACCTATGGTTTATCGCAACCAACTTGATGACGTGGGAGGTGATGAGATTTGTATTTTTGGTACAACTATAGTATTTATATCTTTATATGTTATACTATAAAAATCAAAATGTATACCAAAATACACAGAGTGCTGTTGCTATATCATGTTATAATTGTTAATGTTTTCAAAGGTGAAGTTGGTATAATAAAGCTAGTATTATAAAATATAAGATTAACCATTTAATATGCCAACTATTATAGTACAATAGTATGATTTTAGTATTTGTAGGTATTTGATATTGTTCTCCACCACTTAGAAGTGTAGAGAATCATACAGGTTCTTAACTTTAACATCCCATTCTAGTATAACTGCTGACAGGAATCTTTTTTATATTTATCGTAATTTTCGTGTTAGTCAAATTTAAAGCCATAAAAATAAAAAAATAAAATAAAATGTAATAAAACTGTTTATCATGTTTTGGGGGGTTGGGTTGGAGACTTTATGTCTATAACTATGAAGCTCCACCTACAACCATATACCTACACTTAAAATTGATAACATAATATTATGATTATTAGTAAACTGTGAAGTATGTTGCAACGTGTGAATTAAAGTTAAAGTATTCTAAAATGATTCAAGATTTGTAGCGATAGGCCTTGTCCAATACCATGTAACATTTGATAAAACTTTGGTTTGTTAATTTTAAAACCAGTTTTTAATACTTATATTTGCAACGATTTGATAACTATTGATATTTTGTAAGCGTGAATCGATAAAATGTTAGGGTTGGTCTATAACATATTTCTTACTCTCAGAACTGGTTTGCAATTATTTGAATTTTGCAATCTTTTTGATAAATATACAGTTTTGGTTTTCTTTAAATCGGTATTGTGAAGATGACGAGACATAGGGAAGGAGTTAACCATATGATCATCGACAGACAATCGTGTTCATTAATATTATTATAACAGGTTAGTTATGGGGCATTGGAGGTAGGTCGTATAGCTCGTAGACATCGGCTGCGAGAAGACGATCGGTTGTGCCTCGTGCGTAGGAGCGCCAATGTATTATAGTTCGTCCTATAATTTTCGGACGAGGTAAATAATATATTATAAACATACGACTCGTGTGGGCTGATGTCTGTACACATACAATTATAGTTATGACGTGCAATATCATAATAATATTATTGTCGTCGCTGATTGATGTCCTGCGCAAGCATTGTTTTTTCACTAGATAAACGTGACCGTCGGCAGGCCAAGATAATATGCAGAAAACTCGGGACGCGAATATTATCATATTTGCATAATTAAGAATAGAGGTGTACCTAACTGAAATTCGTATTATATATTTCTGCTGTATTAACGCCGTTGGTAATATTAAACAATGGAACGGTATAGTAAAATCGTTAAAATATAATTAGGTACATACCCGAAAGTAGTTCTAGATGAGAACCAAATAAAACCACGAAAACTCACGTATCGTAATATCGCCAATAAATTAATTCAAAGAGTATGTCAACTCTAGAATTAGTGTGTTAGTGAATTAGTTCAATTATTGGTCATTTATAAAACAATTATTTCCAAACAATTTTTTATACTTCTGTGTTATATAATAATATTTTAATAAACACGCCCTTAAACAAATGCCCAATCACATACTGCCACATCGTCAACTGAAATTTAAAAAAGCTACAAATCTTCTAGATTATTATTTTTTCTTAATTTACGGTCCAAAAACAACTCGAGTTGACTACAAATAAATATGTGACATACATACCGAAATTCTTCTTATTTTTTTTGAAAAGTTATACTTGAACGTGTCTATTGAAAATTGGAAACTTAAGTCCTTATCCTTAACATAATGTTTAGAAGACTTTCTCAAGATATTTTTCCGACTACAAATATCAGCTATAGAAATAATATAACTGCATGAAATGTTGTGATTGATATTGGTTACTAGTCTATAATTTTGAAATAACAAGTTTTGTTTTAATTCAACTTTTAAATGTGCTATTTGCATATTATATTAATATAAATTAATCGTATGTTGAAAGTCAAAACATTAAAAAAAAAACGTATTATATAATAATATGGGTATAGCTCAATGTGCCGATCTGGTGATGTCCGATATAACGACTGCGAATAACTCGTCTGCCGAATAAAATTAAACACCATAATAATATACGATAATAATTTGTATATAACTGTGTCCATTTCGATAGTAAGCATTTTGACGGTGTAATATTTAACAATTCTTTACTGATTTCGTGTTTTACTAAAAAAATTTTCTGCCCCCTACTGAATTTCCTTGACCACAACCACGCGTAATATATTTGTATTCACAATCACAAAGTATAATATTATTTTATACTACACACCGTGGACTGTGGTCGTAGTTTTATCCGTATACACTTAAATCGGGAAAGTAAAATATAAAATATAAATACATTGCATTTTAATACCTTTTTATAATCGCACCAGTTTATAATTTGATAAATGCAACGTGTGTATAATTCGAAGGACGAGCCACATAATAAAAATACGTATTATGTACAGAAATGTTAATTCGAAAAGCTTAATTATTCGACGTTTAAAGGTCGTTACCATATTTATATTTATACGTATTTACGACCTATAACGTAAAATGTTACATCGATGAGCCGAATATCGCACGTCCGTATAAATGATTTGCCGAGAGGCAGCGTGGTCGTTGACGATAAGCATAGTGAGTCTGCGTTTTCAACTGTATGGTCATTCGACCACAATGATTACACTATGGCATCCAATATTATAATATTGTAGTGACTGTCAGTCACTGACTGACTATCCATTTGTTTGTTGTAAAGCGTTATCGTCATAATTATTTGGGATTTTGTAAATGATTTTAACTAAGAACAAGAGTCAAACTCAAAAACGATTTTCGTTTATATAATTGATTCCGATTTCCGATTATTCCCACTTCGATATTATATTCTGTCCGAGTAGTTTGGTATAATTGTTGCAACATTTCAATTCTTTTTGTAGATTTATTTAAATTTTACAATTAATATCAGTTTCAAACGTCTCGAAGTGAATTAAGAATCTCCATCAACAAATTGAGCATAATAAAGCATGTAATATCTTGTCCATGTTTTCTAATGTTGTATTAGTGACATCGTCACCGTTGGACTTTTCCAACGATGTATTATTTTAGTGTTAGCTATTATACTCAAATTAAAATGATATATATTTCAATATTAAAATATATTTCTTTACAACCGCCCAAAACGCGTTTCTCGTTTTCCAAGAATTTCGATCATCATCGAGTTCTTGTTCGATTATCAGCTATGTGTTCCCGAGATGCTGTGGCATTTCAATTGTACAGCATTATCCGCTCATCTAATAATGTGAGAGCAGGTACGTAGTCCCAGGACGGTCATCTACTCATCTCAAGGTGATGTATCGCATTCGTAATTTATGCGTTCATGACCTATCCCGAACGATTATCCCATTTATCCGCACCCCGAAGCAGTACTCTCTCGCGAGTTCGATATAAATAATAACATATTTCGTCGATTCCACAATAATATACTATTATACTATTATCATACCACGTCTCTGACACTTTACATTAAACGCATTCCCTGGTACAATTGTACACGAACAGCAGCAGAAAAGTATAACATAATAATATAAGCAGATTTGATTTTTTTCTGCTATACTTTTTCTCTTTTATTATGCGCGTCATGCGTTGCATTGCGGATTTTTAATATGTCTGTCATACAATACCTATACAAATTCCATAATGGACCATGGTTTTAATTGTTTTTTACTTTGTCAGTAATATATTGAACGTACCTATTAATTATTATTGTGTACTAATGTTCGTTAATCGCATAACGTATTAGTAATAATTTGGATGTATATTATACAGTAAAATAATGTTCAAATTGAGTGTCGCAACAAAAAAATATCAACAATTTCTTTGAAATAGTTTACTTTCAAAACATTAATTTTAAGTGGGAAAAACTTATTTTGTTATGCTACATTATTTTAATACCTAAATAAAGTGAATACTTAACATACTACTTTCATCAACGCTAAGAACTTTATAACTCTAATGAATCTACTCATCTTTTTTAAATTAATTATTTCACTTTTTTCATTCTTTGGAATAGAACATTTAATAATATAATATATAATACAGTTGGTAATAATTCAAACCATTTCTCACGTTGTTTACATTTTAACCGATTTTATACTCAAAAACAAACTGGGTCATTAATGCAACTACTTTCGTAAATGAATCATGTATTCTTTGAGTTGATTAAACATTTTACATTTATGATTTCACTTCTCGAGACCTGCAGTTAATGAAAATACATATTTTAAAACTGCAACGTAGAGGAAATTGAGAATTGACACCATTACAGCTGTATAAAAAAAGTNNTTACGATAATTATTTATGTTTTGGTGACGAGCCACAAGTGTAGAATCATTTTGATTGTTTAGTACTTTTATTTGTAAATCATTCGCATATTGTTATTGTTTGATTAATGCAGTAATTTATTAATCTGACGCTATTGTTTTTTTCCCGCAGACTGACAATTTGTAATATATACATTTATAATAATACATATTTTGAAAAACAACGGGTGATACAAACAGTATACACACTCAACATAATAAATTGCAACACCCCCTATAAACCAAACTTATACTGGGGGAGCGATTCGTATAATCGTATCAATTACTTATAATAAACATAATGGAATTAATAATTAATACTAGAATATAAAAAGTATTGTATACAATATTTTAACTAGAATAAAGGTAAAAAATAAAGAGGAAAAAATATAGAATAAGTAAATACACAGAATTTAAATCTACTAATATTAATTATATGTCTGATTAGTCAAGACTCTGTACATAATGCATACATATTGTCATTCTGAAGACAAAGTAAAAGTATAAACCTACGAGAAAAAACCATTACTACACTGCAAAACGTTATAGTTGTTACTTGTTATCCATAGTATTATAACAAATGACAATGTGGAAGACACTTTCCCGGGGACAGTGTTGGTTTCCACCTCTTTCTGCTCTAACAGGCTGGTCTCCAATGCTCGAAGTTAGT
>PVMI01077648.1:0-17385 GCA_008528875.1 Aulacorthum solani
GGTAGCAACGTTATTACCGTACATCATAGTTAGTCGTATATGACAGTACAAACAAGGTAATTAAATACCTGTTTAAACAACCTGGCAGTAACTACCAGACACAGAATACACATAACACATTATACTCCAAACCGCCAGATGTGGGGTATAGGAAGCACTGTAAGCCCTTTTGGCCTCTACTAACGTTTACGTATTCCTCGCCGCACTTAACGATATTTGAAAACAAATGTAACATTTTTTTTATAAATCCAATCCAAGTTAAATATACATTTAAGTATTCACTTCGGTCGTATATATGTGCGTAAGGTTTTTTTTTTTACTGAAAAAATTCTTATTTTTTCCATAAGTGTTTCGTTAACCTTGAACAGTAAACCGACTATCATTATTTTAGAAGTAAACTATACAAAACCAGAGGGCTCTCCTGATGTAAAATCGTTTTTAATTCAAGAAAATTAACATATCATTATGGGTGTATACGAAAAATAATTCTGGAAGAAGAAAGTGGACAATTTGAACTTCAACGCTTATTAAATAAAATTGAGCTCATGACTCTTTGATAAATTTAAGTTGCTGTAAGAACAACTTCCATAGACACATCACATTTTCAAACCTTAGAAGTATTTAAATTGAAAATGTTGTGGTTTTAAGTATAAAATAGATTGTGAATTTTCGAGATAAATGTGGAAAAGTAATAGTACCTACTGCTTTACTGTGTCCAGTGGCGTATCCATGAGGTCTAGGGGGCTTCACTCCCCATTGGCCCTGTTTTGGTACACATATTATATAATAAAAGGCATATTAGAAGCCATCATATTTCTGAAAACGGTTTTGAAGAAAAATGTTGTGTATTATCAGTTATTTGTAGAAGTCACGGGATATAGGTAGTAATAACGTCCCAGTATAAGGTAACGGATATAAAATTCTAATTTACTCTGTTTAGCCTCCCCCCCTCATTGAAAAATCTTGGCCACTGACTGTACGACGCCTGCTGTGTGAGTCACTGTAATGATATTTTTGCTACCTATTCAAGTGTTTAATTTTGTAATTAGTAATCCTAGGGAAAACTTGAATTAGTTGAATTAATTTTTTTCGATTAACATTGAGTTTGAAAATTCCATTGTTAAAAGATAATATTATAAGTAAGTACTTCACATGTTTCAAGTAGGTACTCAAAAATAATATTTTTAAATGCTCAACTGTGTTTATATAATAAATAGATTTTTTGGTTATACTATAAGTCTATAATAGTGTGAGCCACTTATGAAAAACGTTGTTTTAATATTTCAATCGTTAGTTATAAAAAAGAACATTTTATAAATGTTTAACTACAAAACAAATTGAAAATGTTCATGATATTGATACATTTTTTCGATATTTAAACTTTTATTGCTAATGTGATGAAAATATTTTGCTTATATAAATGTAATTCTTTTTAGCTGCTATTAAATAACTTATGAAAAGGAACTTATTATTACATTTTCAAACGATTTGACTCAACGAAATGTTTTTTTTTAATGGTATGCCTATTTAGAAAATGTATGGCGTATAGAAAGTGGCGAAATGCATTATAAAAACATTCGGTGAAACTTTATGTACCTATATAGTATCTACGAATTTTAAATTCTGAGCGGAGTGACGAATGCAGATAGGTAGGTACTAGATAGGTATACATATACATAGATATTGATTTTACTATATATGTGTGTGTGTGTGTTTTTTTTGTCAGTTATCTTTTGGGGCTGTACAAATGTTCCGATTCCTTACATAAACGTATTTTCTGGTTGGAAAGTGAATCTAGTTGGTTCTAGTTTAGGTGGTTGAAAATAAAAAAAAATTCCAAGTAGTGTTAAAAAAGCGTCGGGAAAACAAACAAAAAAATTTAGGAAAACTGTGGAAAACAATAATTTGACACACGTTAATTTTGGTGTAACTCAAAAACTGACTATCATAGATACTTCGAAGTTCAAAGTCTCATAAAATTTTCATATGAAAATCATCCATATATAATAACACTATCGAAATATTTTGACATTTTTTGAATTATTCAAAGCAATGAACAGTTTTCGATTTTTTTGAAATTTTCATCAAAATCAGGAAATTCGCTAAGTATTTTGTACCTAGTTAAACAGTTATGAAATGCTGAATTTCTATAGATAAGGCTAGAAAATATAACACCAAGTTCCTCATAAGTAGTTCTTGCTGAAGCCAAAAAATCACTATCACTTTAGGCTAATAGGTAGGAATGCAAAAGGTTTGCAAAAATTAATTCAACCTAACGTTTGTAATATTGTTACTATCACTAATATTAATATAATATAAAATATCTTAGGCTGCCACACCATCTCCGCTCAGAACTGTTTTTTCACATACAGTCAGTATCATTGAATTCAAACTCAACACACCCATTAAAGTGACCCACTCGACATCCTTTGAAAAGTAGAGCTGTACCCACTTGCCCACCTTTTTTTAAATTTCAATTTACAACAAAATAATTAAAATCAATTTTGTCAGTTTAGATATCTAATTTTGTTCAAATTTTAACTTCAAATGTGTACAAAGAAATAGTGTTTACAAATTTATATATTTTTTGGTTTAAGTATGAACAATGATTGAGGAACCTTTTATTTGTTTTTCTTTGAGCTTCTTGGCTAATCACACAATTATTGAAATAAACCTAAAATAAATCTAATCATCAATTGCAGTAGGTGAATAAATATTTACACAATTTTTTATAAAAGTACTTGATTTATGTGAAATATTAAAAAAAAAACCTTTATTATTGCATAGTTATAAATTAATGAATGTTCTTCCCTTCAAAATTAAGTATAAATAACTATAATACATACATAGTTAATATGATTTAAAATACCTAATATTGGCTTAATTATTTAATAGGTATTTATACAACAATAAAACTAAATAATAAATAATAAGTATATTTGACAAATTTAAACGTACATACTATTTTAATCTTAATTATTAAAAATTATTTATTAGCATTCAGCAATAGGTATACAAATAAGTAAACAATAATATAGGTAAACGGTACTTTTGAAATAATGAAAATTTTCAGTCATGATACACAACAAAATATTAATTTTAGGGTAATAAATAAAATACAAGTTAAGTAAAAGCAAATTTAAAATAATAAACTTATAAATTGGAAACTATGAGGTTACATTAAACCTAATTAAAACAAAAAAACAGTTTGTGTATCTATACAATATATATACCTTCTCTAATTCTCTACATAGATATGTGATTCTAAGGTAGAGATAATAATAATGACATTATATTATGTACACACACAATATAAGTACTGGTAAATATGTACAACTATTTGTTAAAATTGTTGTCTTCAATAATGAACAAAATCACATAATATATTTACAAATAATAGTTAATACCTATAATGGAATCAATAACTACCAGTTAATATCATAATTCTGATAACCATATCAGCCATAATAAATTAATTGTAAGCTAGAAGTATTTTAAGTTCTAATATTCTCATACAGTTTAAATTGTTGGTCCAAAATGTGACTAAAAAATGGAATTAACTTTGTACCAATTCAATCAAATAACGGATATCGTAACATAATTGTTTTTATAGTTGAGTGATTATGTTTAAATTGAACGATTAATTTTGGAAAATAGTAACATACAATTATTAATATTATTTTATCAAGTAAGTTTTTAATACACAATGAAATATATATATTTTTTAATTTAGTTCTGATTACCTACATAAAGTATATCACAAATCATATAGGAAATAAATTGTATGAAAGAAAAAAGTAATATATCTAATTTATGACATTTAATATTTTCCAATTCAGTTTGTTAAAAAATCAATATTTCAACTACTTTCATAATATTTAATTAGTATTACATTAGGTAAATTTATTTTAGATTATTTGTATAATTTTGTATACTTTCATAATGTGTTATCAATATTATAATACATCTAAAACAAGAAATGATTATAAAAACAAAAAATAAGTCTTTTTTTCAAACATTTTTATAAGTCTTAGGAAAATAATATAATCAAATTAAATTTGATTTGATGCCAATGTTTTTTACATAATAATATAATTTAATATGTATGTTTGGTTGTATGTACAGGTTAATTAAAATTACTCTTATTTTCTGAGTGTGATATGAATTTAACAGTTAACATTAATACTTTTAATGTGAATACATTTTATAACTTATAACAATATCATCATAATGTAATTTACATTTTTTTTATTTGCAGATAATGGTAAATGTATCAACAAATGTATAAAAGTTTGTTGAATTGCATTATAGTAGAAAAGTAAGTAAATAAATAAAGAATAAGAAGAAAATAACACTAGTAAATTAATCAGGAAGAAAAATTTAATTTTTAATGTTTGGCCTTGAAGTATATTGTTAAATCAGCTGAAGATTTCCAAATGAAATGTTTCAAAGTCCTTAAATCCATTGTAGGAGAAAGTATTTGATCATTACAACTTAGTTCAAAATTTTTCTCTGGTGTATTTCCTTGTAAATGATTGCTTATGCAGTCCGAGGTTTTGTTATATGGACCACTTCCATCATTTTCAGACAGTTTTTCATGGATATACTCGGCTATTTTTTGAACTTGAATAAAGTCATTTGCCACTAAGCGATCTCGACTCGGTCGCAGAGTACCACTGTAAATTTTTTTTTAAAGGTTATTAACGAAGAAAATTAAATGCATTATATCTGAACATACTTTTTTACAGGTCTTATGCAAGTATTTGATAGTGGTACAAGATAAAACGATATCTTGAGGGCTTTAGGTATACTTTTTTCAACAATAACATTCATAACCCAAGAGGGAATAGTTTCGTTTAAAATTGAAACATCATTTTCATCTCCAGCCTGGCTGACTAACATCCTATACAAACACCGACCACCAACTTCACTTATCATAAGAGGTGTATGTTTAGGAATTCTACAACACTGAGAATCTAGTTTTGTCTGAGCATTGAGTTCAGTAGACTGAGCTCCATCAGAAGACCCATGATCTGTTTGAACGCGATTAAGCCAATTTTCTAACAGTGATCGCAACATCCGATTGCCATAATTTACTAATAAATAAACACAAATTATGTTTCTTAACTATATAGAAAGCTACATTAATTCAATATTAAAATCACCTCTTAAGTTATCATCCGTGACATTAATTCCTGCTTCCTTAGCAGAAACCCAAGCTGCAAAACAATCGTTTTCATCTTGTCCTAAGTGTATTGTTAGCATCTAATAAAAATAAAAATTTTAACATTTAATATTATATTTTTTTATTTCAAATACTAATATAAATTAAAATTATAAGAAATATAAAATAAATTTACCCCAGTTTTCAAATCAACACTAAACCAGTTTGGTATATATATAATACGATGTCGTTTTTTTATTTCTTCATCAAAATCGACTTCACCTAAATCTTGAAGTTTAGAAGCCTACTTAATTAAAAAAAAATATATCAATCAAATAACTAAAGGAATTATTTAATGTTAATTTTGACGATAATAACCTTAAGGACATCATAAACTGCAACATTCTTTTCTGTGTCCTGTGTCAATATAGTTCGCTTATCATTCAGTACATGGTATTTTCGTATAGCAGCAGCTCCTTTAAGTGTCCTAAATGGTTCTTGATTATATGGTACTGTTGGGACATCTTCATAATCAGCTGTTTCATCAGTTTTTCTTAATTTCTAAAAGTATTAAATAATAATTTTTTTGAGAATATAATATATTATTAGAAAATTTCCCATTTAAATTAACACCATAGCTAGCAATAATTTTTCTGTTGTTATTAATAATTAGGATATGACTTAAAGACAATATAATTAATAATAAAACAACTTAAAATGTAAAAAAAGACATTTTATGTATACAAAAAGTAATTGAAAAATTTAATAGGTTACCTAAATTGTCTTTGAAAAAATGTAAAACAATGTATTTCAAAACAAAGACATTTGCCTTCAAATCCAAATCCTACTAAGAGGACGTCAGTGCACTTTTTGTGTTCTTTTATTGACCCATACACAAGATACCAAATTTGCGTTTGGCAGAAACAGCAGTCGGTGGCAGACTGAACTTTAATTTTATATGACACATTTTTATAACTAAATAATGTTACAGCCCCCTCCATTTTTACTTATAACAAAATTATGATGTAAAGAAAATGGGGCTGAAAACAGCCAATAAGTCTAAGCATATATTTCTAAATCAGTCACAGGGTGACACCATAAACTTTGAAAAATTGATGCAGCTGTGTCAAAATTGAGCCATTGAGCCCGCCACTGAACACTGTTTTATTACTTTTAATATTAAGAGTTAATTCACCTATTATCAAACTTTAAATTAAGAACATTACCTGTGTCCCTACATTAGCAATTTTATGATACTTTAATTCTTATGGAAGTTATGAGCATGTAAATTATTAAAATTTAAAAATGCTCATAATTTACATACAAATTAAAATATCTTAAAAAGCCAACATAGGAACATAGGAACATAGGTAATATTCTTAGCTTGAAGTTTATAGATTAATTCACTCTAATAATAAAAATAACAACACAGGGTTGGTTCTGCTAAACATGTTGCCCTGACATCCTCTTAAGGCATTAGATCTTAATCTACATTCAACTATTAGCCAAATAAATAATATGCTTACCCAGCAATTAATTGAGGACTCGGATGTGGCTACCCAAATAGCACTCATATCAGGCGTTGTAACCATCTTTACAACTGGAGCTGACTCATTGCATATAAGTTGAACTTTATTCGGATTTTTTAAATCTGTCATATAGATTTTTTTATCACGACCACCAGATACGACATGGGAAAAATTTTCAGTTGCCTATAAGCATAAGAAAAATTATTTAAATTATAGAATACTATATTATAAATTATAAATTAAATCTTAAGAATTAATTATTACTGCTAATGCCCAAACTCCTTCTTTATGAATTCTTAAAGTTTGAATGCATTGTTGTTGTCCTAGAGACCATAGTTTAATAGTTCCATCAGAGCTACCCGATAGGCATTGTGTACCATCACGATTTACAACCAAAGCTTTTACGTTGTCTGTGTGACCTATCAATTTCATCATACAGTCACTTGTCCTTGTGTCCCACACTCGTAAAACTTTTTCTGTACTTCCGCTAATTAAAACTGTACCACTATTGTTCATTGCCAAACTGTATATAGAGTTTTTGCTACCAGGCAGAGAAGCAGCTAAACATAATAAATAACAACTATTAATAACAAATCTTTATTTTATGTTATATCTCATAAATAACATACTTGTAACAGTATTATTAGTAGTAGTTAAAGTTGTCAACATATTAACATCCCACATGAATATTGTTTTGTCTAATCCAGCTGATGCGACCACTTCTTTATCACGAGCATATGCTAAAGCTCGAACATAATCTTTATGAGTTCGTAAGGTTGATAAACATGTATTTTCTTTCCGAAGTCCCCATAATTTAACAGTGGTATCTGAACTTGCAGAAATCACTGAAAACATAAAAATTAAATTAATTCATAATATAATAGTAAATAAGAATTGTAAACATAGCAAAGGTATGTTTTTAAGGGATCATAGAATAATTTGAAGATGACAACCGGTAATGCCGTAAACAAGATATTTTTTTACACTTATTAATTTTAAAAAATACTATGATTAGTTATATTACATTAGTTACAAAAAATTATTGAACATTTTAAACTTACAATAATTTCCACCGCAACATAGTACAATATCATTGACCCAATCAGTATGATGTTCTAAGGACCGTAAATATGTGGCTTCAACATTATCTCGGACATCCCATTGTCGTATTATACCATCTCGACCAGCTGAATATAATATTCCTTGCTTAGAATCCAACTGTAAAGAATTAATACCAGCTCTATGTCTACGCTCTTCTTCATCACGAATAACAAATGAAATCTAGTAATGAAATAAAAAAAACATAATTTTAAGTACCTATAGTGTGAAATCATCAAATTATTTTCATCAAAACACCTATATGGATTAAAAATTAAAATCATCATTACTTGAACTTTTTTACGCCCAGGCTGCGCAAGACAATTTTTATGTAAAGTACTCATTGTGTGCTATAATTATAACAGTAATACGAATATCCAATGCATTTTTCTATCAATTTATTGAATCGATAAGACTAAACTATCCTTAAAATGCAGGTGTTGATTATTTCTCTTCTTTAAGTAATGCTAAAAATTACTGTTCTGATTCTATAAGACATTTAATACATTCAAACAACAGTTTCGAATGCCGATGGGCGATAATAAATAATAATAATATAATACATTTATATAATAATTAATAATAATATGTTATTTATGCGGAACATAATTTGATTAAATCTTTATGAAATATGAATTTTTATTATTAAATAGATCTTATCATTTTAAATGCAAGTACAATATTAGGCGATAAGATAACATAATATCATGGCTTAAAAAAATAAATGCTATCACTTACTTTAAATTCCGAATTGAATACTTGAACCACAGAATAGATGAAATTTCTAAAGATTTAAGATGTCTTAACAGGTTTATGATCTTAAGTCATTTGCAAAATCTAGAGGAGCTATATAGATTATAAACTATATTAGTGCTCATACCATTGGCCGAGTATAGACTTAAAAAATAAATATTTTGGTCCTGGCTATAGCTCCATAGTTGTGGGTCATACTAAAATTTAAAATATGGCAATATTTGCTGATGTATCACGCATCAGCTTATTTTTATTTTCTAATTGAAGAATCTACTGATCAAAACGATTTCCAATCCTTTTCAAATTTATTGTTGTTGATGATTTAGAATAGGACTATAATATGAAAACATTTATGGTGTTTAACATATCACATCAATATTGTATGTGAATCATCATTTAGTATGCAAAATATATTTAAAAAGGAGTCTAAGAACATCTTTTGTTGAGTACTACTCAATTTTCCAGACATTACGTAGCAAATGGAACAACTTTCCACCCAAGTTGTATTATCTATCACACAATCATGATTTAAAGATTGAGATTAGGTAAGAAATACCATATTCTGTCATTGAGAGGACGTTAAATTCAGCAAAACATTTACTATTTTTAGTAAATAATATGAACTTCTTCATTCTTAGATTTAGCTTTAGATCGAGAATAATTGAATAGTTATTAGTTACCATTACAACTAAACAATATTTCTTTGGATACCAAGAGATTTTAAGAAATAAGAATATAGGATCAGGTTAAAATAAAAACATAATATTATTAAAATGAAAAATAAATACAATTTTTGTAAAACATTTATTGTACTTAAACCATTTTTCTCAATAACTTGTTAATAGTATCTTCACGGTTTCCAAAATCACCACCTTCAACATAGTGATTGGTCTTCTTACGCCAGCCTCCAGTTGGGGTGTTTAACTAGAAAAATAATAATAAAATTAAAACAGATAAAAAAACAGAAACATACAATCAAGATTATTTATTTATGTGAACATACATTAGACTTCATTTTTATAAATTAGGTGGCCAAACTTGTTCATTGTTAAAGATGTTATACATATTTTTTAAGGAATTTTGAAGGAATACATACTATCGTTTATAGAAGTCATTAGGATATATTAGGGGCAGGGTTAAAAATTCTCACAAACAGAAATACTTTGAAATTGCTTGAGTTAGACTATTTGGTTACCCAAGGACCATGGAACATAATATTCAAAAATAAAATATGCAACTTATTTTTAAAAATATTTCATTATTCATGAGGCAAATATTATTTTAACAACAAGAATATTGAAAAACAAAACATATCGCTTCATAATTTGTTATATGACAACTAGGAAGGTGTAACAACTAGAATGATGTCAAACCATGGATGTGTCAATTATCAGTAAAGTTATAGGAATTGTACACTTACTTTGAAAGGCCAAAGGTAGTTCATTGCATACTTGAATCGACGATCAGCTCTATATATACAATGAACTAAATCTTCCGTGCATATGATACCATATTTTCCCAATTTCTTTTCAATCATTTCATTGTTGGTGATTGGAATGCGCTGTCCCTTGATTTTGGCAAATCCTCTTTTGTAAACCAATTCCCTCACACTCTTCAAGTTAGGATATCCCCAAGTCACATATGGTTCACAAATTCTCAACATATTTAATGTTGCCTAAAAATAATAATAAAAATGTTAAGAAATAAAACATAGTATTAACATTTAATTGTATATCTACTTTGTTTAATTTGATGAATATTCCATTGTTGATCTGACGTAATCTGAACAGTTGCAACACTTTCTTCACTTTAGGAGCTACTTGATTCACACTAAAATATTATTTTAATAAATGTATTAGAAATTATATCTTTTTAAGCAGATTTATAATGGAGACTTACCCACGAATACGCATGATGAATGCTAATTTTGGTTCTGGAGGAATATAAAAGTCACCAGATTTCTTAGCATTTCTTGCCAAACGGATTTCATCTCTTTCCTTCATTCTGAATTCCTTAACATAAGCCTCAGCGCGTTTGAAATACTTCTTAGTTTTCTTCACGCGTTCTTTACGTTCCTAGTTATAAAAGAATAAATAATGGAAATGTCAATTTGATCATCTAAATAAAAGTGTATTGTAAGGATAATATTGGGTACAGCAAATAACTAGTGTCAACAAAATAGCAAAAAACCAGACAAGGAGTATAGAATATTTATAATTGAATGAAAAATTGTCCACTTTTATTAAAAAACATTATTGATATAAAAATACAAAAAAATTCAGTTCAAAATAAAAACAATAATTAGGTACATTGAAAGTGAATTATTTTCATAATTAATTAGAAATGTAAAATAAATTAATGTAACTTCGGTGTAGATAAGAAAAAATAAAATTTTATGGATAGTGAATTATCAGTAAGGGTCGTTCTTACAACGTTCAGTTAAAGTTAACCGGCAGAGGCCTGCCGGTAATAAAATCTGTAATCAGCCAGTTAGCGTTAACCGACTCATAACCGGACATTGTAAGAATCTGCCTAAATAATTGCACTATAGGTGGATATAAATTTGGAAGATATCCACAATTCACACTGAATCTAAACATAGAAATTCAATTTTGAGAGTAAGAAATTAATAAGATGTTGACCAATGTTATTAAATTAGGCAATTTGGTTACATACCTCAATAGCTTTCTTCAATGACTTAAGTTTGAAAGCTGTACGCGCTTTACGTCTTTTGAGTACAGACTCCGGCACGGCCGGAAGCCTTTTTGGGGCACTGTAAACATAAAATTCACGTTAATGTAAATATTTTTTACAAACATAGCTAAGACGAAATTGTAGTTCGCATAGATTTCCATCGGACATTTATTATTAAAATGTAAATGTTTAAATAACAATTTTTCGGAATTCATATACGAATTCAGAATACGTCTTAACGTTTAGCGGATTAATAAAGATGAAAATTGTTACTCACTTGTCATCAACCATTTTTGAAGAACGGGATGGAAGCGATCGACACAACAAGTAAACAGTAAATACTAGAGGACTAAAAGGAACAATATTCTGTGGAAATGTTATGCTGAAACTGAATATTTGAGGTTAGTTTTTTACCGATGATCGCGAGTACAGTGTGACCCGTTTTAATCACAGACAAAGCATGCACCGTAGTGTGTTATTAATGTTATCATAATTCGTCTTATTTTAGAAATGATAACGAACATCCATAGGATAACGATAAACGAAAATGTTCCACAAAGATTTTCCTCTCGTACCACTAGTGATCCCCCTTCATGTACCACAGGCTAAGTAAAGCTGAATTTAAACATAGGCTGATCGTCGATGTCCCATTGTTGTTGAGCCACAAGCACCTTCGTGTTCCATACCACTATTAATCCTAACACTGTTCTATAATCAGTATTTATCATAGTATTCTATTTATGCAAAATTTAGTGAAAATTACGATTCAAGATTTAAAATACTGAAATATAGGTTTATTAAGGTTAAACGAACGCATAGATACTATAATAATCTATTTTTTTTTTAACGAACCATGTACACAATAAATAATATTTAATTTTAGAAGATAAAGGACCGTGGTGGGTTATATCCAAATATTCAATAAATTATTGAATGTAATGCAGTAAAAAGGTTAAGAAGACAATAATTGCTTAACACTCTACTTATGCTTTTTGTAATATGGTTTTTTAATTTAACAATGCATTTTTCACAAAGTGTCACCTTTATGATATATTTCCGAATATTATCAATCTGTTCTTAACAAGAATGTCACTAATGTATTCAAAATTGTGTGATAGCAAAAATAATTATCTTAATTATCTATAAAATATTTGCATTCTACTATTCCTTAATCTATGATTCTGTTTATTTCTTGAAAGTAAAAAAAAAATGTTGTTGGGTTTCCTTGCTTATATCTATAATTCTATTCCCCCAAATTAAGATATTTAGATATATCTTGATTCGTGACTATATTTAACCTTTTTGATGAAATTTCATCTATTCTGTGTTACTGGTTATTACAGCTACTAGCTATTTATCACAGGACAAAATTTTGTCATTGAACGTAACAATTACCATTTGCTATAAGTCTGTGATAAATTATAATTTCATATGCTATTTATGAATCCAAGAAAAAATAATACATTTACATAACTTTTTGTAGTCTCCACAGCGTCATAGTAATATCGTAAAACTGGTTTCTAGAGTACCTATGGTTCTTCTTATATATGCAGTATGCACGTTGGTGATCGCACACATACAATGACAATTATTTACATTTGTTATTGACATTATCGATAACAAAACATAAAACGCTTGTAAACCAACGAATTCATTGACTTAACATGCATACATTGAAAACCATGCTAAGCCAATGAAGGATAACAAGTAAAATATTGTTGAGAAACACTCATTTTATTACTAATTAGGAATGTTTGTGCGATTTATAATGAAGTAAAAAAAGAAAAAACTATCATATTTGTAATAAAAGTATATTTTTTTAAGTCCATAAATCATAATCTTGATATAAATAATACTATAAAATGAATGTTTGGCAAAGGTACTTATGTTGGAATTTAGAAATTCCAGTAATGGAGAACAATGTGTTAGAAATTTATCTAAACAATTAAAATGATATCAATGATAAGATAATAATATACATATTTTTCTTATAATATGTATATTATTATAATTTGTTATATTTTAGTACCGGTACTATGTTGTAACAAATTATCGAAAATTAACATTCTAACACTTTGTTCGAACATAAGTAAGCGACCTTTATAGTTGACTGTAACAATGTAATAAACTGATTTAATTACTAATATAATAATATGAAATAATTTAAATAATTAATTACAAAATATATCCATATAACACTGATACTATAAAATCATTTATTAGATATTTCTTATCTGTATGCACTGGATCAAACATTTTAATAACCTCCATATTTTTCCTGCAAATAAGACATATATTAATTGTTATTACATAAATACGCTATGTTTGTGTAGCCGTTTATTATTTTACCTGAAATGATGACATCATACCATTAGCTAGAGATGATAATTTACCAGCTACTTTAGTTACACCTTGTTTAACACTTTCTTTAACATCATCTAGATCAGGTGGTTGGTATGTAGAATTAACACCTGTCATTTCTTCTCTGCCAAATAGTTCAGCAGATGAAATACTATTACTTCCTTCAAAACGTGAAAGATTTGATTTCTCAGACTACAATTAAAATATAAATTATAGTTCACACATGAATGAAATATTGCAATAATTTTTTTTTACTACGTTTTCAATAGATATATTTATTCTTGTATACATAATATTTTGTCCCTTACACAAATACAAAGTAAATTCTATATCACTGTGAAGGGGTTCTATATCAGATGGAAGGTAATTTTTACAACCAAATACTTACCTTTGAAGTTTCAAACGTTATACAAAAAGAAAATTTAATATAAGTTTAAAAATTAAAATGATATTAGTGTTGTGTGCAGTATAACTATTTTTTTTTTATTCTTATGCGTTCAACAAGTTGTTATAGGTTTCTCAATAATAACAGACTTTAATAGAAATATTATAATGTATTATAAATATAATAGAAAGGTAAGTTAATTTCAATACTACATAAGGTGGTTATAATTGACTATGGAATAATTGAGTTTTTGATGCAGAAATGAAAATCAATTTTGATTGAATGGAAATTAATTTTGATAATGCCAATTCAATGTTCATTGAATTTTAAGTTAACTATTATAGTTCACACTCCATTGCTTTTTATACACTAATATTTATTTAACATTAATTATTATTAGAAATAGTATTATTTTCTTTTACTATTGATAATTTACAACATCATAAAATATTATCTTAATTATACTTTAATTACTTTAATAATTTATGAAATACAAACATTTTCTCTACATGTCATACAAACTGAACTTACTTGTGTTTGCCTATCACCAAAATATTGAGTAGATGATATTGATTTAGCACCACCAAATTTTTTAAAAGCTTCATTATTTTCCGAGGGTTGTGGCACTAAATTTGTAGATCTATTATTTCTACTTTGTCTTCTATTAGAGTTTTCATTAAGAGAGTCCCAACAATCATTTTCAGCTTCTTTGTTTACTTTTTTTGCTGGTTTTATATTATCCCAATCATTTTTAATGACATCAATGTTGGCTGGCGTATAAGATGATTTTAAACTTCTAATAGAATCATCAAAGTCCATAAAGTCATCACTGGTAATTTGACGATTCCTGTCCAAACAATAAATTTAAAAAAAAAATCAAACCAACATACTTCGTCAAATTTTATTTTTATATATGAATCCCAGGCATGCATATTAAAAAACTAGTAAATGGGATAAATGTCCAGTATTTTTGTCAAAAAATTGTTAATTAATTATGATTATAACAAACTAAATAGTAGAGAAAAAATGCAATTTTTTTACCTGGATCTTAAATTTTTACTAAAATGATTAATAATAATAATAAATTAATGATAATCTACTAATGCCTATATCTTTAAATTTTAAATAATTAAGTAATTTAATAATTAAGAGTTAAATATTTTCAGATTTTGAATCGGAGAAAAAATTACATTATTTAAAATATTTAAATACCCATTTGTATTGCAATTGCATGCATTTGTATTTATAAAACAAATATAAAAATTTACTTATTCATCATTTTTAAAACCACTTCAGGAGTCTTAGCATCATCAAAACAATCATAGAATTGATCTTCATTATGGTCTAATGTAGTTTGTTTTTTTACTTCTTTATCTAGTGTTGTCATATCATTTAATGCTGAATGACTAACAATACTATTAATAAAATAATAATAGTTAATATTTACACATTTCTTATTTATTTATAGTTAAAATATTAAACTTACTTTTTTGATGTAAATCCCATACCAAGTCTTTCTAATTGAGCAGCTTTTTTAGGATCAAATTGTTTTAATTTTTCCTCTTCTTTACTCTTCTTTAAACTTAAATCTTGATAGGCTAACCTCATTGATGACATCTGTTAACCATAAATCCATTTTTTTAACTATTAAGTTGGTATCAATAAAAATAAATATATTATTCAGTTTAATATACCTGAGTTTCTTGGTCTTCATTAGATTTCTCTATATTTTCGGTTTTTTCTGGTTCGCTAAATTTCATTTTATCAGCTAATTCTGCTTCTTTTTCTATATCAGCAAAATTAGCATGTACTTTCTGAGCACCCATGCCTAATCTTTTGCCTCCCAACTAAAAGCAAACATTTATTTAATTAAACGATGAAATATTTGTATTATACTATGTATTATTATTTTTTTTTTTCAATCCTTAGATTGGTTAAATGACTTTGATGGGCTCTCCACTTGTCCCTATCCATTACAGCTACTTATAGTTCCTTATAATTGGGTTTTCAAATGTCTTCTATGATCTGTTTCATAAATGGTGTTCTTGGTCTACCTCTTCTAGCTTTTCCTTCTATTATTACCGTTATCCATTCATTGTTTCTCATAATATGTCCGATCTATTTTTTCCACCTTTCTCAGATTGTCTTTCACATTGTTTTTTGTCTGTTCATTCTTAGGTATACTTCCTCATTTTTAACATTCTCTAGCCAAGAAATTTTTGGTACTCTTCTCCAACACCATGTTTCAAATGCTTCAATCTTTTTATTTCCGTTTAGAGTATCGTCCATGTTTCTACCTCATAGAGTGCTATACTCCACACAAAACTCCTTATAAGAGTTTTCCTGGTATTTAAGCTAACAGTGCTTGCCGTAAATAGATGCTTCTTCTTGTAAAATGCCTGTATTGCTTATGCTATTCTGTTCTTTACGTCCATTTTCCATTGTTATGTTCGATAACAATTCCTTGCTGGAAGTTGCGTCGGGGTAAGTTTTGCATTTTTTTATATCTATTTCTTACTAATATATAATCTATTTGATATCTTGCTCTTCCTCCTGGCATAGTCCATGTATATCTTCTCCTTCTTGGTTGTAAGAACATAGTATTCATATTGATTAGATTTCTAACGTATTATTATAAATAATTTAATGCATAATATTCTATATTTTTTTTTTGTGTATAAATTTTATACTCAACAATTGTTATACAGAAGATAAAAGTATCAGAAGAAGTATCAAGAAGATCAGACAGTTTTAAGTACATTAAAATGACATTTGAATATATTGATTCTTCTTGATACACCGTGAATATTAAATAGTATTTCACACACTCTGTTTGTATTTTCATGAATAGAATGTTTTCATTGAATAACTTTTTTTTTTATAACTAACAAAATAAAGTTCAGAATAATACAAAATACTTAACTTATTTATAATTATTCTTCTTCTAAGATGTATACTTACACCGGATCTTTTACTATGAGCTTGACGACCTCCTAATAAAGTTTTATGATCTATTGATTTTTGTGCTGCATCATTTAAGATTTTTGTGCCTCCTAGAAGTGTTGTATCACCATTATCCTAAAAATAATATACTTCTTAAAACTTCTTATTACACCAAAAAAAAATATGATTACACGTACTTGTTTGGGAGAAGTAAAGGACATGAAATTGTGACTTAAAAAGTTGTCATTACTCGAATTAATGTTAGTTGTATGTTGTTCAAAGAAATCGACTGGTTTCACTTCAATTGTTTCATGCAATTGGTCTAAAAATAACTGAATAAAACATAAAGGTTAATGACTAAGCCTATGGAAATATGTTACATATTTGCTATTATATCATGGATATCATGGATACTTCTCGTCTTTGTATAAGTAGTAAATGGTTTATAGTGTACGAAT
>PVMI01077648.1:17465-28234 GCA_008528875.1 Aulacorthum solani
CCTAGTTTATTATAAAACTTGCATACGATTTAATAAAAATATATATTTATTAAAAAAATTAAACACAACTTTTTGGGGTGTATAAATTACCTGTGTTCCATAAGTTTTCATTGCTTGTTTAGCATTTTGTAAAAGTTTATCTCTATATAGTTGAGCAGCTCTGGAATTATATTTTTGTTGTGCATCTTTAGATATGCAATTATGTTGCCTGAAGAAAACTGTCTATAATATATCATACATAAACTTTAAGTATATAATGTTAAAATCTATAAAGCTATATAAAAATTAAATTTATTATTACAGCATTTGAATTTCCACCCAATTGCATTTGCCGCATTTGCAACCATGTCCAATTAGTGTCTAATTGAGTAGACCTTACAAAAGTCAAATGAACTCCCAAGCTCCTATGCACTGCAGAACAATCCAAACAAATAAACACACCATATGTAATACTCGACCATGTTGGGTTTTTTGAATTACAGTCAAAACATGTCTGAAAACAGTATATATTATAATTTATTTTCAAAGTTGAAGAGCAATAAAAGCTTGTTTTTGCTAAATATTGTATTGTAATCAGTGTTTGATTTGGAAAACAATTAGAAGGGGGACACAGCAGATATTAGATGAGTTCCACACAAAATTAATCGTCAAGTTACCATCATATTACACCCCTTCCAGCAATAATCGCACCAAAACAATATTAAATTTGTTCAACAAACAAATAAATAAAAAGTAAACACACTTATTCATGAAATCTATCCCGATTTTCCTATTTTTGTTTTAAAAAAATAGACGGGGTAAGCTAAAAAAGAGAGGATGACTTTGTTCCTCCCCCTACCCATACCAAGCACTGGATTGTTATCATTTGGTTTGTAGGTAATTAAATAAAATAAGTTAACTTAATCAATAGTATGAGTTTTTTAGTAGTAAACATTATAATAAATTACTAGAATAGAAAAATAAACTTTGAATATTATACTTTTATAAGTTCAAATAATGTACAAGCAATTACATAAATCATCTATTATTTATATAATTAAACGTTTAAAAACTCAAGTATTGAAATAAAACTAATCGAGTCAAGAAAAATATAAATTTGATTATTTAATAAAATATATAAGCCAAGGTATGATTTTTTAAAAAAACTTAACACAGTATTCTAATTGAAATAATTTTACTTAATTTATTAACAGATTGTAAATTCTATTTTATCTAATAAAAAATAAATTAAAATAAATTAAATGTATATTTATATATTATTTTATTTAAATGTACCTAGTATATAATATATTTAAAAATGAACCTTTCAAATATCATATTTTTATTACATTGATCAGTCAATGATCAAGGTCCGAGTCAAGGTCTTATGATTTGCATACAATTTATAATACTTCTATTACAATTATATACATTATAGACTATAGCGCCTAGTAAAAACGGATTTTAGGTAGGTACAGTAGCATTTTAAGCATAATTACTTTATTGACTGGCAACGCTCTAAGCCTCTGGAATACCATTTCTAAGTCTTCGCTGTTAACTTTTGCTTCAGACATAATGTTGATATTTAATGCTGATAATATATATTAAGAAAATTAATAAAGTTTCAAAAGTGGTAACTGCAATAATGTACATTTTATATTATTATAATTTAAAATCACAACATACATGTAACAAATTCAATAATAATCTTCTGTTACCTGTAATTATGGTAGTGAATATAAATGGCAATAATGTAAAGTGATTTTAGGACTAAAAGACTCTTTGTGTGAGACGGAATGAAATAATAATATCATTTGCTATATAGTATATTAGTTTAATAAAAAATTAAAACTTGAAAGTTGTGAATTGTAATACCTATTACCTAACACTAATAAGCAGAAGAACCTGAGAAAGTGAGAATTTGTTGATAAGACAAAATTGAATCTCAAACACATTCAGTATGACCGGAGATGACGTTTACCATGAAATATGATGATGTCATCAAATAACAGAGAACTTTAAATTATTATTGAAAGTTTGGTACGATTGATCATTATCAAATTTTGTTATCAAACACATGTCATAAGCCACGGCTTTAGATAGTATTATCTATAGCCGAGATTACAAGTTACAAAATTAAACTTAAAAATTGAAAATTTAAAACTAATTCATACTAAAATAATATGCTAAATAGTAAATGGTTATTACATCCAATGATTAAATTTAATAATCATAGTGTAATACCAGAATTATTAAAAACCGATTGATTTATATTTTATACATATATAAAGAAATTAAACAAAAACAAATTATTAAATATATTAATTTATTTTCACTTGTATCATGACATGCTATATAAATATACATAATTATTGAGTAAGTATTGATATTTTTAAATATTTAATAACAAGAATAAAGCCCATGTTTTAATAAATTTTGAAAACTGAATCTTTAGGTAGTCTCAAAATATATACGTAAAACATTAAAAATTAATTTTGTTTCTTAAGTATAAAAAATATATCATATTTTACTAGCACGATGATTATAATTTCAGTTAAAATTATATTTTAATTGTACCACTATATTTTTAGTTTTTGAGCTATATCTTCAAACAAAATTATTTGTTTTTCTTTAGAATAAATGTTCCACATGTGTCGTGTAGAATTTCCTAACAACATAATATCAGTGGTTCTTGAAAAAAAATTAAAGAAGTAAAAAAAAATATCTAAAATGTAACAAAATTCCTAATTTAAGCTTTGAGACTTCAATGACGTAAGTTTTTCTGTATAAAGAAATACATTTCAATTTTAAATATAATTCAAATATGTTGAATACATTATGTTAATTTTTTTTCTGACAGGTAAAATGATACTATTTAAACGATTTGGTACAAATTTAAAAATAACTACCAAAATTATTCAAATGAAAACAAGAAATAAAACCTTCAATTATAATGCTGTTTGTACTAAATTTTATGAACTTAATTCTCTAAAATTGGTATTCCCAATTCAGCGATTTCACAGGAAATATTGTTTTCATTCATTTAGAGGAGATGAAACTGACAGTGACACTGAAGATATTGAACAAAAACGAGACATCAAAAATACTATATTATCAGATAATAATGATATACTAGCAATAAAAATAAGTGAATGTAAATCTTTGCAAGACATTTTTGATATCTTGCGAAACAACAATGATCAATTGAATTGGAAAAATATCTCTATGGCTATAGCAATGGTTAGAGAACTACAAATAATATATTACAGAGTATGCATGTTTGAAAAGAATTTGAATTCTTATATCACTCCTGAGGATAGTTTTGAAAATATTTTAACAAATAATGATTTTTTGAACTTATTGAATTTAATGGAAGAACATTATGAGTTCATGAACATTCAATGTTTGTCTTACAGTTTATTGTGTTTACATAAAATAGGAGTTAATATAAATTCTACAGCAAGTAAAAAACTTTCGGATAGACTGCAAAAAATATTAATGACTACTCCTGTAGAAGAAATAGAACCCTGCATACTATCCAGATTTACGGTATCAATTGTAAGTCATAGAGATCTTTTGGGTCTGTATATCCTTAAAGACATTTGGCCAATAATTTTAAAAAAACTAAGTAAGAACATAGATTAGTAAACTCCAAATTTAATTTTTATGACTTTTATTATTTGTTGTCTTAGATTTATGTGAAACTTATGAAGATATAAAACATATTTCCATATGTTTGTACAATTTGCCATGGTTTTTAAACAAATCTACCATGGATAACTTTATTACAATAGTTGAACGCACTTTGTTGAACAAACCACCACATGATGATAAAATTAAATGCATAGTAAAAGTGCTGAGATTGGTAAATAGTCCTTACTGGATTAATCAAAACATTAATCTCACTAGATCTTTGTTGCTCAGTTTACAAGGTGTTATTAAACACATAGCTCTTTATGATATGATACAGCTACAAATGGTATGAAATACGTTTTGATTACACATTCAATTTACAATCATGTCCTAAAAATTATAATTAACTATTGTTTAAGATTATTGTGAAACAATCTGAACCATATCAGTTATTTGAGGAAATACACAACGAGACATCTAAATGGCTATCTAAAGCAGATGTTGATACTGATATCACTGTACTTCGACTATTATCTTGTATAGTACCATCTTCATCCTCATCTCGACGAAAACATATAGAGTCCTTACTAAGAAAACAATTTTTGTTGAACAATACTTTCTCTCAATTATGTATTGGACCCTTATTCAATATTATCAGAAATTTAAAAACATCTGATTTACAAATATGCAATGCTTATTGGTCAAGTGTATTGGATTGGCTAATATCTGGGAAACCCTCAATTCGTGAACATCATAAGCTATTACGAATATGTAACAGGTAAACATTTTAAATTTACATAGTTCAGTGGCATGATCAGATTGAAAGCGGTGGAGAAGTTACTTATATTAAATTATTACTATTGTTCTTATGTTTTATTAGTTTAGAAAACTTTTTTTTTATAGATACATGAATTTTAATAACAATATGTCGGGAACATACAGACATTATAAATTTGAAAACCAAATGATCAATTGGTTGAATGAGGAATTAGAGCAAGGAGTGTCAGCAATAATTCCATCCAAGTTTAGCAAAATATTTTCATTTTTTATAAGCTATCCTAATGAAAATATTGGGTATGAAATTCCTGAAATAATGGTTAAAAAAGTATTGGACACTGTTGGTCAATATAGTGTTTATGATTGTTACATTATTAGTAGAGGTCTGAATACTGCATTTATTAATCGAAGAAATAAAACATCATTACCAATGTTCTTAGATCAATATGTAAGTAGCGTTTGTTTATTTTAATTTAAATTGTAGTATTAATTATTTAATAAAATAATATTATATACCACTTATGTACCAATTGCATTCAATATTATTTTTATTGTTTTTTTTTATTTTTGTAATCAGAAATTATGTAATTAATAATTAAAGTCAAATATTAAAATTAATAAAATCTTATTTAGGTATAGGTAATACATAAATACACTATTTTATAATATGTACAATTCAAGATTAAAATCTGTTCATAATTCATTTTTTTTTTACCTAATTTCAGGAACATAATGTTTAAGTAACATGATTTTGCATAAATTGTTGTTGGTGGCTATTGGATATTGTCAATATTTGAAGCAAAGGTAATAAATGTTTGTATTTATTCCCTTTCTTCCCAAATATTATAAATTCTAGGATTTTTCTTTCAAAAATAACTTTGGTTCAATTTTTCTGACCTCAAAAAAAAAGACTTAATTAACCTGATTGATGATTTTTACAAATTAAAATATAATGTATGAGGTATATTCTTATTCCTGGATTTAAATTTCCAAATTTAAATTTAGATTAATTTCAATGAGTTATTCAATTTGCTAATTAATATATTTAGTATTTAATATTAGTTATTACATATTAAACAACCTGGAATTGTAAAGAATCAATAAAATTACATTGAATGCAATTAGTATATAAACCTAAAATTTTATTGAGGGCAATTGGTACATTATTTTTTATACTTTAATTCAGATAATATACATCTATAGGCTGCGTAATTGGACCATATTATGGACCTATATAATTATTGGGTATTATCCCTAGAAAATAACAATATACTGAATTGAATTGAATAAAATATACTATAGTATATTGTACATATTTTAAAAACATACATGTTATGTCTTAAACAATCAACTTTGATTTTGTTGCGTTACTTTGTATATTTATAATTCAGTAAAATGTAATCATTTTTAAATTCTTACTAAGGTGAGGCTGTGTACTGCACTTAACAAAAGAAGTTTAGAAATTATAAATCAAGAACCAAATTTAAATTTAGATCAACTAAATTCTTTGTATAGAGGATATAATCATCGATATAATGTTAAAGAACCAGGACTATTTTATAAAATAATTGATGGGTAAATACTAAATAATGTAATTTTTTAATAACATCAGTTTTTAAAATGTTTAATAACAAAATATTTTACAGGTATAAAAACTTTACACCTGAACATTTTTCATCTAGGAGTATAAGAGAACTGACTTATAATTTAGTTACATCTGATTGGTATGATGCTGATCTTTTAGACAAATGCTTGAAGTATTTAATAAAAAATCACAAATATTTGTTAGCTGAAAATGTGGAAAAAATATTAACTGTATTTTTTTTGTATGGAGTTAATACTGAAAAGTTTATAGAATTTTTACCTTATGCAACTGAAATCATTAATAGGTAAAGTTAAGATAGAATAATTCATACTTCTGTTTTAATAATTTATTATTTTATTTTTAGGGATAAGTTTAAAATGTCTGGTTTAAATTTCATGAGAGCTTCGCTTGCTTTATGTTATTTTTATAGTCTACCTACAACCATAAAAGATTATTTATTTAGTGTTGAGTTTTTAGAAAAATTGGATGATGAATTAAACAACTGTTATGCTAAGGTGAATTGCATTTAAATATTTATATTTTATAACTAAATTATCACTTTAATTTAAACATAATTTTTTTTCATACAATATTTTTAGGCTACATATCCATTAAAAGTAAGGCAATTATTAATGATATTGAATAGAGCTGTATGTATTGATTATCCAGAATTTGATGTACCGTGGTTTCATACTAAGTATTGTGAAGAAATCCAGTCATTGGGTACATACAAGTATATTGCAATATTAATATAAAAATACATTATTTATTATTTATTTTGTAGTTCCTAAACATACTGGTTCATTTTATTTGGACGTGGAAAAAAGAGTAAGCCAATTAATTAAGAATAAAGGTTATCTGAAAACAAACTCTTTTTCTCCGTATGGATATAAATTAGATTTTGAAATAATTCTAAATAACTCAAAACAGTTTAAGAAGGAAAATAAAAATGAGAAGTAAGATTACATTTTTAAATACTCAAAATATTACTTATTACTTTTTCTACTAGGTTAGTTTTACTTCTTCTGAATGAAAAAGATTTACGAAAGACTGATAATGAAATGAGAGGCCTTTCTAAATTGAAGCAAAGGCATTTGGAAATACTTGGATACAGAGTGGTATGGATTAAAAAAACTATATGGAATTCCATGTTTATGACTGAGCCAGAAGCTAAATTATCTTATTTAAAGAGTTTAATTTGGAAAAAAACTTGACAATCAAAGATTTTTTGATTATTTGTCCGTTATGGATAATAAATAAAATGTATTCTCACCCGAATTCATTTGATGAAGTATTGAAGTATTGAATTATATATTTAGTTTCAAATGCAACTAAAATGTACAACTTACAATTAGCAGAATACAGAAAACTCATCTAGGTAATTAGTTAAAAATTAACTTTTTTTGTATAAAATATTATTACAATTTTAGCTGTTGATATATGTAATACATATTTGATTATTGATTAAACTTATTTTTCCCCACATATTTTTTTAAAATTCTTATGTATATTTTGTCATTGCCATGTACCCCCGCTACTTCACCTTCTACATAATTAAAATATTTAAATCATCTTGTCATATAACAGAAATAACAAATAATTTAATAAACTCTGGGAAAGCAATAACTATTAGTAATAGCTATAGCATTTTAGTATAGATTACAGATAGTAGAAGCCAGAAAAGACCAAATGCACAGATTTACGATGCAAGGGTAAGATATACACAGTGAGAAATAAAGTAATTAAGTCTTATTTGGCAATACAGCAAGTATACACATTGACTGAACCTAGTAATGATCAAAGGATAGACCAGCTACTAGTACACGGCCACATGCGTAGGACTGCGGGTACCACATACTATTGAGGGCATAGGCTATAGACCATCACAATGTGAGAGCTATAGCTCTTACCATAAGGGTCAAAGACAAGTAGAGGGATAAGCATCTTTAGGAGAACCCCAGATTGCCCATTTTCAAACTTGATTTTACTAAGTTAGTACCAGCGCCAGTTTCTCTTAAACTAATTACCTACATGGGCTAAGAAAATAAACTAGTCAAATCATTTATTTTTCTAAGCACAGATTATTCACTGATTTTAATATTGTATTCATCTTTGATAAATTATTGTCATTCGTGAAGGATTTTTTTATAATATACAGTATAAATTTACCAAAGTGTTGGAGTTAATTTAAAAATTAATAACAACTCTAATCTCTATACTTATCCTGTCCTATCACCAGTACGCGGGAAAACGCTACATCGATCATATTGATGTAGGTTATTATAGAAAACTATACTTCGAAATCTGTCTGTTTTTACTTGAAAAGCTACATTTAATTTCAAAAGAACTTGGGGGGTGATAAGCTCCCCTAGCTTTTACTTCAGCCTCCCTGTCATAATAATTTCTATGCTCCCACCAACGGTAGCTACATTAGTACATTTCAATTTAAAACATCGTTTTATTTTAAATTAAAAGCGGAGCGATGAATGTATTGATTTTACAATGATGTGTGTTTTTTTTGTGTCTTGTGTATACGAGAAGTAGTCGTAATGATGCTTCGATTTTCAACTTCAGTAACTTTTCTGGTTGGAAAGTGAATCTAGTTGGTGCAATGAGGAGATAATTTTTTGAAATTCCCAGTAGTTATCAAAATCACCGGCAAAAACAAAAAAAAAATTAAGGAAAAACGGGAATTTTTACTCAAAATCAATTTTTGATCAAATTGATTTTAGATATTGTTGTAACTGTAAAACAAATGACCGTAGACATGAAATTTTCATTGAATGTTAATACTGGCATTTTATATACTTGATAATATTTTTAAGTTACCTATTAATGGATATTTGAAATTATCAATCTTTTAGTTTTTTTTTTTTATAAATGACAATAAAATTTTATTCGTTGAGTAAAAAAGCATCAAAATTTAATACAAGGATCTAATATATTGTTACAACGACAGTTAAAAACACATAGACACAATTTTTTTAATGAACATTTACAGTTCGAATTTTGACAAAATACTTAAAAATCACGAAAATTTGCAATTTATTTTGAGTTAAAAATGTATAAAAGTTTATCTTTTTAAATCTAAGATTTGAAAAATTAATACAAGATTCTTCATGAGTTTGCCTACTTTGATCAAAAATAAAATTTCTACTGGAAAGTCAATTAAAATTTTTATGAGCATTTGAACTACAACATTTTATATTCACTCGATATTTCGTGTACCGATATTCTTATTTTATTGTTATTCAAAAACAAATAACTGTAGAAGCTTGAAATTTACACCATATGTTTATTTTATCAATTTCTTTATTTGATAAAATGTTCAATGTATTTCAACAATTTTTAAATTATTTATAGACATTTTAAATTTTCCGTTTTTTTAGTTTTTTATTCTATGAATGTCAATACAATTTTATTCGTTGAGTCATAAAGCTTGAAAATCTAATACAAGGCTCCTAAATGTGCAGTTTTTATAACTGAGGTTTGAAAATTTAAAACAAAGATTCTAATAAATAGTTCATACTGTAACCATAAAATGTAAAAAATATATAAAGTTATATTTTACAGACATTTTAAATTCAAATTTGAATGAAATTACAAATTAAAATGAATATCAACGATTTTGGTTATTTTGTTGTAATTTAAAAATATTATTCGTAGATATTTATATTAATATGAAACTGAAAAATCAAAAAATCAAAATATGCAGGCTTATCCATACAATGTACAGTTTAATAGTACCCAAGATTTAAGATAGTATATCTTAGTCCCAGTACGTGTCTTAAATCGTGATATAGCTACCGTACAATAGCAATATTAATATAATATAATTTAAAATATCCCAGACTGATATACCGCCTCCGCTCAGAATCGTTTTTCGTATACAATGATATTTTGTCATTGAATTCAAATTTAATACAGTGATCTACTTGTAACCTACTGAACAGCGGAGCGACATCCACTTGACCCCGCTTTTTTATTTTAACTATAAAAATAATATCATTTGTATGTGAAGAGTGATGATCGATAAGTCTGTGTAGTTGTCAATAAAGTGAATACTGAACACAAAAATAGTCCACCCAGAAGAATAGTCTCACGATTTTATTTTTGTAACATTAAACATTAATGTATAAACACTGATAACGAGTACTAACGATGACCGGACCACATATTAGATTAAATTTAATCTATTCTGTGACCGGACAACGATATGCGATCGCTGTGCCAGTCGGCCGCTTAGTAGAGGTCTTTGCTAAAAAAAAAAAATCGGATTTTATATTATTTTATTATATTATCATTTAGTATTCACCATCGTTCTTTGATTTTCGTAAGTGCAGCGGTTGTGTGCTTGTGTCTGATAGTTCGTATTCTGATCAACTTCAGTATACTATTATAATGATATTATTGATCAAAAATCTGTTTTTCCAAATGTATATGAAATGCTACCACACTTTCTGTTCAAACAAATTCCGCATCTATTGAAAGAGCAGTAAACAATTTCAGCAATGCTTCAAACTTATTTAGGGTCAACTTATGTTACTAAATCGACCCTTTAAGTTACCTATTAAGGCTATTGAAAGACATTGTTCCAAATAAAGACAGTTTAAAAAAAAAATTACAATACTGAATAGTGAATAGAGGCTTAAACACTATAATGACTATTATAGTGCATTATTATTATGTTACCCATATCAACTATTTAACTTTTACTTATATCACAAAAACTTGTTGGAAATCTTCTATTAGAATTTCTTATGTTACCTATAAAATGAAAAACTCTTATACATTT
>PVMI01077661.1:0-52679 GCA_008528875.1 Aulacorthum solani
GCTCAACTTTTTTTTAAAATTTTTACTAACAAAAACGTACGAGGAAACTTGTATTACATTTACAAGTTTTTTGATCAAGCAAACAATTTTTATTGACATTGGTTTAAAAAAAAAAAATAATAATTGAAAATTGTATACATGCGTATATAAATAGTTCAATACAAAACAAAATATTTTGAAAATTATATGGTGTATAGAGAATGTTGACACAAACATTCAGTGATAATTTCATGTATCTACAGTTATTTTTTTAGAGTTACAATAAAAACCAAAATCGATTTTTTTCAAAAACTGGTTTTGCTTAAAAATATCCGGTTTTCCTTAATTTTTGTATGTTTTTTCTGTTGCTTTTGAAAATTATTGGAAATTTTGAAAAATGATCTCCCGAATGCACCGACTGGATTCACTTTCCCATCAAACAAGATACTGTTCAAGAAAATCGAAGCAGATATACTGCTCCAAACAGTGATGACAGACACAAAAAAAAACAAATAAAATTTAAAAAATAAAAATAAAAAAACCCACATCATTATAAAATCAATACATTCATCGCTCTTCTCAGAATCTATAATATGGTGATACCTAATAGTGGGTTCTGCTGTACCTACAGTAATTGTTGAGCAGGTCTTTATAATAATTGATGTGTTATATTTGAATTCAATGATTAATCATTGCATACGAATATGCAATGAACGATTCTGAGTTAAGACGGCCTTTTAGCCTCTATTACTAAGAATATATAGGATCTATTGTTATTAAAACAATTTGTTTGAGTATTAGACATGTGAGTACAGTATTATATTATATTATTTTGAATTCAAAAAAGAACACTTTATTATCTATGGATACAGGCTGAAGTCTTGTTATTAGTTGTTAAGAATACTTTAAATACTTCGTTTCATTTCTATTTGAAATACGTATTCAAATACTGTCTTTCAAAAGTTTTTGAATTTTTAAAGTGGGTATTCAAAATAATTAACAAGTACTTTTTTGTGGTATATTAAAATGTTTGTACTTTAATCACAAATATATACTTAAAATTATTAATAAATATTTAAATTGAATACATTAATTGGTTCAATGATTTCAGATGTCACACTCCTATAATATTGTCAAGTTAAACTTCTGGAAAGCAGATTATGAATTTTAGGAAGGTACCATCTTATTGTGTAATCTGAGTATTTAATGAAATCTTAAAGATTCTTGGAAGCATTATAATTTTATAAAATAATATTTTAAGACCAATTTTTAAAATTGTTATGTAGGTACGAAACATAATGTTAGGTATAATATTGTTATAATATAATTTGAAATACGATGGGGAAAAGACAATAAGTATTTATTATTCCGGAATAAAATGCTAAGAAAAAGTATTTTGAAAGTGTTTAAAATATATTTGTCAAAAAGTATTTGAAATACCGAAAAAATATTTAAATTCCTACAAGTATTTTAATACTTAACAAGACTGGATACGGGTCACGGGAACACTGCAGGATACACACAACTGAGTGCCAAACGGTGTGGCCCGCATGTGGCCATATTATACAGTATACCTATATTATAATATAATATTAGGTACCTGTATGATTATGATATTTAGTTGTTGTCTGCGGTCTAGTATAATTTTTACGTACCTACGTAATTCATAGTGCACGTGACTGGTGAGCCGCGATAACTTTGAGTACGACTTGAAGCCGCCACGTCGCGTCGTACGACACAAACCAGATAATACCATAAAACGTAATACGAGAAATAAAAAAGTTTCACTCCCATCATGGTCTGCCGTTCTGCCCGCACAACGGTGACACGTCATGCCGCCTCCGCCGCCGAATGCCGATTATGACTATACGAGTATCGTGACGGAGCGCGGTGACGCGGAGTACGGACTAGACAGCGGCAGTAGAGTCTGTAGTTGAGTCGTCCGGGAGCAATAATTAGCGGTGTTGTACTCTGTGTCAGCGGCGTACCGGTTTGTGCACCGTTCCGGTATCACGCGAAACGTTCCGCACCATACGGCGGTCGACCGAAAACCTTGGATATTTTTTCATTTCCGTGTCGAATGATAATAATAATAATCGACCACTTCCTCTTTCGCACATTCTCTCACTCTAGCTCACTGATAACGATACGCGTTTCTCCGTAGCCCAGAGTTCACACACAATAAATAATAATAATAATAATAACGAAAAGTATATTAAAATTAATTATTAATTTCTCGCGACGATGTCGATGTGTTAATGAAACGGTACGGGCCGGGCTCGAGTTGTCGCCGATCGAATCTTCTCCGATTTCGTCGTTTTCATAATTTCGCGTTGGCGGTCTTCGCGTCAAATCGCCACCATGGTAGTCTGCTGTTCGGGTCACTGTAGCTGAGTGTAGAAAGTGCGACACGAACAATTTTTGTGCCGACTCTTTTGGTGGCCGATCGACGACCGACGTTACGTCTCGCCGTGTCGTCGGACAATATGATGAGTATGCCGGGCCAGTGACGCCGGTCCGGTGACCGTCACTAGTCGTGATCCATCGCTCAGTGCCTGTAGCTATTGATGTGTTTGCACGTCATGATGTCATCTAGCACGAACCGAATGATACAGCCCAGGAACCTGGCTTCGATATTGATGAAATTGCATGGTGCCTTCGCTGAAGCCATTACATCGCCAAAAGCATCCATCGATAAGCGCACACTAGAGAAGACATGGAAACTGATGGACAAGGTTGTGAAATTGTGTCAACATTCCAAGATGAACCTGAAGAACTCGCCACCGTTCATACTTGATATACTGCCAGACACCTATCAGCGGCTCAGGTTCATTTACACTCAGTATGAAAATGACCTTTCAGAGCTGTACAACAATGAGCATTTCAATGTCTTCATTTTGAATGTGATACGAAAATGCAAACAAGCTATAAAATTATTCAAAGAGGGCAAGGAGAAAATGTATGATGAAAATTCACATTACAGGAGAAATTTGACCAAATTGAGTTTAGTGTTTAGCCATATGCTCAGTGAGCTCAAAGCATTATTTCCAAATCATAGATTTGCTGGTGATAAGTTTAGGATAACTAAAAGTGATGCTGCAGAATTTTGGAGATCTAACTTTGGAATGAGGTAAGACATTAATGAACCTTTACATAACTTAAATCATTTTACTGCTAATAATGAAAAAACAAATGTTAGAAAATATGTAGAACAAAACTTTTATGATAACGGTAGGAATATTAATTTATAACTACCTACCTATATATGTTTGACAATAATATGAGTACAATAATACCTAGTGTTTAAATCATCAAATGATGGTAATCGTGTGTAAAAAGTATTTTTAAACATTTTTTTTAATGTCAGGTACTTACATGTTTTTTTTAAATTAAAACAATAATTCGCTTTCTGAAACTAAGCATTTTGGTATTTGTAAAGTCATATTTGGTACCTACCTACCTACTCGTATTTGAATTCTAAATTTCAAATTTATTTACAGAATACAATGTTGCTGATGAGTGATTTATTTCCCTCAACAAACAACTATAAAAGTCAACAATTAAACAAAAATCAAAATTATGATTGTACCTACAAATAATAAAATTTTTATTTACCTGACAAAACATAAAATAATAAATAAATTGTCTAAGTACCAATATTAGTTGTTAAAGTATAGCTCTATGTATTGGTATATTCTAAGGTATGTTAAGCTTGCTTAATATGCTTTTAACAAGTAGGTTACTATATACTGCTATATACTCACCCGAGTACTCACCTAAATAGGTAGGTATCAAGTATGAATATCTCATAAGTCATAGGTACATTTTGTATTACATCAATAGTTTGTCATGTTAGCATAATAAAATGTTTCTATGTAATATAATTATTTTACCCAAAAATCGTGTAATACGTACCTAGGTATTATTTGTATCTAGATTATCATAAAATTATTTTTGGTTGAATTAAGTAATTGACTGATTTCTTAAAAGGTTTACACCTACCAAGAGTAGGAGTTTCAATTTTACCAATTTAAGACACCTAGATCTCAACCTTGGTTTATTACCTAATAATTGAAGTATTCAATGTAGAACATGGTGTAACATGTTGTAATATGTTCCTATGTTGATCATTAAATACCATTCAATATTTTAGGCAAGTATATTAATAAAATTAATAAAAAAAATATGGAGTGTAGAATAACTCAAATAGATCAGTCAAAATTGACTATTCTAGACTGATGTTGACGTATAATATGTTATTTTCCTAAGGTATAATTAATAAAAAATAATTGTGATTTCACTCAAAGAACATGTGTATATTTTAATATAAGCGCTCGTTGTTAACAAATGTTAATGTTATAAGATAATATTCATAATTTTTGTCTAACATATTATTGTAAGGTATCTGAATTGACACAGTAAATGTTTTTAAATAAAATATATTGTCCATAACATGACTATATTAATGAAATCACTTAGATAGAACCATTCTCCGTTTTCTCATAAATAAAAAATAATTCAGTCGATAAAAGATTTTTTGAATCTTGGGATCATTATTATTATAATGAAAACCCAGAAAAGATAATGCTCTGTCCCAAAAAAAATTCTGTATCATGTCGGAAACATAACTTATGAAATCAGTAGCGCTGAAAAATCCTAAAACAAATGGCCACTAGATATTTAGTTAAAGTTAAATATTCATATCATTCAATGTTGACAGTCGCCATGTAATAATTTATTGCAAACGTAATATGCTAACTTAAATGTAAAAGTATATTGATGAGATGTGTGAAAAAATAAGAAGAATAGCTTGTAGTTTTTAATAAATGTTTGAACTAAAAAGTTAACAGCTTACCTATTTTTAATCTGGCTTTTGACTGTTTGAAAAAATGTTGTCAGAAATTAGACAAAACAAGTATAAGAAGGAGTATATTAAGTAATGTTATAAAATAGGTACCTTCTTAAAGTGAACATATTTAACTGAGTTTAACCTATATAATTTGGTGGCTAACTTATCTTTTATTTAAGAATATTTGTTGAACTATTTTTCTAAAGAAACAACTTTAGTCAAGATCTATATTTTTTATTTTAACCAGACAACCAGTATCAAGCTTATACAAAAATCATGAACTATGTTTCTGAATATTGAAAAAATAATATAGGACCTATATATTTTATTAAAACAAAACAAAATCATCTTAACTACTTAATTTTGAATAATTGTCTTAAATTAATCACCTATGTATCTTATATTTTTCTTGGAAATAGCATAAACTGTTTCGCTCGGGAAAGAATTGAAAAGGTTACAGTTATAACTAAAAAATCAAATTTTCACCATGAATAAAAAAGAGTTTTAACTGTGTTGTAGTGTTTTTATTTTTTCTATAAGACCAATATATCAAAAAATATTTAAGTTTGGAAAACGTAAAAATATCAGATTTTTAAAAGTTTCATAACTTTTTTCTTATTAATGATATCAAACAAATAAAAAAGCTATGACACAGAAAATATTATCTCCTATCTTGTGTAAACTTTTGTGTCTCTACTAGAACTACATTCTGAGTGGCTCTACCCCGCACGTAATATTTTTTACTATGTTGTATATTTGTAAGACATAGACAACACATGCGGGTGTAAATTCTTAATAATGTATATTGTACTTAAACAATAAATAAATTATTACAATAATTTAAAAAAACCTATTATGTATGATGTATATATATAATATATATATATATATATATTGTGTCAGAGTCAGGATGTTAAAAAAACCTTGTATTAATTAATTGAATAACAATCCGTGAAGTTATAAAATTGTGTAACATTTATGCTATTTTTAGACTTTATTTTTTCGCTTTTGATGGGAGTAATTAATTTTGTTGCTTTCTTATTATCACAAAATAACTATGGTTGCTAATAAAGTCCCAATGACTGAATGACCTATGAGCGACAGTTGGGTAACTTGGAGAGAGCCTCTAAATAAGGCGGTAAATAATAAACATAGATACTTAAAACTGGTGCTTCTTCTCGCTGGATTACAAGCAGAAGAAGTATTTACCTACCTAGTGCTTATCAGTCTATGCACTTGACTGTTTCTTGTAGTATAAATACTATATTTCTGTTTTACATTTTCTCTTGGTTGTCAGTTGATTATAGTTGTCAAACATAAAATGAAACAAAACTTAAGTAAATCGATGCTCATATTTTATTTTTGGTAGGCCAAAAAAAGCGTTTAAAAAAAGTTGGTGTGCAGCCTCCCCCCCTCCCCCAATGATGCCACTTGTTCACCTAGTCAATGGCTTTCTTAAAATCAGTATATATAACATTACTTTGTTGACTGTTGAATAAATAATTTAATGTATAATGTTTAATTGCTATTAAATTAGCTACAGGTGATCTGTTGCTACAAAACTCATGTTGTTGCAGAACTAATATGTTTATGGAGATAGGATTGAGTTTATTCTTAACTATTTTTGGGAGAATAGATATTATTGATATGGTATGATAATAACTAATTAGAAACTAGTGATTTATTTGCTTCTTTATGAAAAGGTGGATTTCCATATTTCAATTTATAGTTTTCTATTAATAGTATTCTGTATATGAGGCATTGCCATTAAAAAATAAATACAATTATTAAGAACCGTTTTAAAATCATAAAATAGAAAAAAAATTTCAAAGTAATTAAAAAAATGTTAAGTTTTAACAGGCTGTACTAGGTACGATTTTCATAAGTAATTTAAAAAAAAAAGCTGCATATATTTTAACCTGTTTGTTTTACAAGCATTTTTAGCGACTAATATTTCAAACAACTAATTTTGTAATGTTTTTTGTAAAAATAGTTTGATTTATTATGTGTAATGTTATTATTTGTATATCAATATAAATAATTAGCTACATTTTTACTAATTTATTTTTAAAGAAAATGTATTTACACTTAACAGTGTACATTTTTTAACATTTTACACAAAACATTTAAAAATTAATATAATTAATATTTTTTCATGTTGAAATGATAATAAGTGTTTAGATTTATTTTAATTTTAAGTACTTGTGTTTATTTTAAGCATAATGTTTTTTTTATTATTTTGGTACATGCTTACAATATATTATTACAATTTGTGTTTAGATTGTCCAATGTATTAGCCTATATTTTCATTAATTTTATAAGAAAAAGAAATCATTGTAATGTAACTGATTTATTAATTAATTAAGTTATTATAATTTACTATTTTTTTTTTTTGTATAGCACTGTAGTTCCTTGGAAACTATTTCGTAGTGCCCTTCATGATGTCCATCCAATTGTTAGTGGATTAGAAGCTATGGCACTCAAATCAACAATAGATTTAACATGTAATGATTACATATCAAATTTTGAGTTTGATGTTTTCACCAGGTAAATCAATAAATTAGTTAATCTACATATTATTTTCATATATTTTTTAAAATTTACAATTAAGAAATTTTATTATTGTTTAGATTGTTTCAACCTTGGCCAACTTTACTAAGAAACTGGAAGATATTAGCTGTTACCCATCCAGGATATGTTGCATTTTTAACCTATGATGAAGTTAAAGCTCGTCTAGAAAAATTTATCACCCGACCAGGGAGGTTTGTAATTTTATATGTAACTCCCACATAATTTAATATTTTTAATTAATTTTATCTATGAATAAACCTTATTAATCTGGTTGTTAATGCTTAATTTGATACTTAATACTTATAATAATGAGATGAAATTACACAATACTAATAAGTATACATCGATACCTTAATAAATAAATCATGTAATTGGGTTTTAATGTTTCACACTTTACCGAATATCATTATCCATCTCCAGAATAATTGGTTCTTGGTATTAGTTTCAAAAAATTAAACAAATTGTTAAACCCATACAGCTCAATATAAAAAATAAAATTTAAAGTTGATTTAAGAAAATGTTTATATTTACAATTCTCTCTTCCAGACTTTCTAGAATCAATGACCTATTTACAGTAGAAATTTGATAAACCATCCCTCTCTGTTATGTGCCACTGTCAAAAAAAACTTTTTTACTTATATAAACGGTTCATTGCCGCTCAAAAAGCTCAAGCCTCGAATTCATCAAAAGAAATTTACGAATTATTTTATTTCGTATGTATGTTCGTATTATTTTTGTACAAAAATCTGTACACACGTTGTAAAGTATGGCAAACTTTCTGTTAACCGTCATATTCTCGATTCTAACAGTGACAGTTAATCAAGTTTCCACTGTATATCCAAAACTGTAAGAAATAAGATGAATAAAAAAAATTAGATATATCACTCCAAGTTGAGTCTTATTAAATCCAAACAAAAATACTACATACAATTAGTCATTAATATTATTAAAATCAGTACACAATTTTAATAATATTATAATAAAGTAAAATAATCATATGTATTTTATAAATTTATTCTTGAAAGTATATACCTAGTTTAATAGTTATTAATTATTATATTGGTTTGTTATTAGTTATGTATTCCGTCTAAGCTGCACACGGCTAGGGCAGTGGGCTATTGGTTACGTAACAACAGAAGGTGAAATATTACAGACCATTCCTCAAAATAAATCTTTATGTCAAGCATTGTTAGATGGTGCACGTGAAGGATTGTAAGTAAATTTCTTTAAAGGAAAAAAATATGTTTATAATTATTTACAAGATAATTTGCACTTAGTGCCATTAACTATTAGCTTATATATTTTGTCAGGACAGTAAAATTTAAGTCTATGGTCTTTAATTTAAAATGCTAATTATATGATATTTTCAAAAGATTATCAGGAGTTTTACATCAAAAATAAAAATGTTCATTCAGTCCCACACAAAATGTGGAAAATAAATTATGACTATTTTGATAAATATAATGTAAAATACTGTTTAGTAACCATAATTACTTTATTATTATGGTTTTAAAGATTTTCATACAATGTTGAAGATTATTCTTATTTTTACTTATAGAATTAAACTATAAATGTATTTGTATTGTTATTTACTGTGTTTTAACTGAACTTTTTTATTTCCGTATTGTTAAAAATTTGAGTTTATAAGAAAACTGTTTACTAAACTATGTTTTAATTTTCTTCAGTTATCTTTATCCGGATGGACAAAAAGGAAATCCAGATCTATCAAACGCCGTGGAACAAAGTCCGGAAAATCATATTAGAGTTACTCATGAGCAATACGAAATGTACTGTGAAATGGGATCCACTTTCCAGATATGTAAAATATGCACAGAAAACGACAAGGATGTTCGCATTGAGCCATGCGGTCATCTTTTGTGCACTCCATGTTTGAACTCTTGGATGGTAAGTTGGCATGTACAGTGCTTTATACCTATTTCCTTTAAATTTACATTAATAGTGTTATTCTGGTTACATTAAATTAATGATTGTATTGTCTGTTTTTTTTTCTATCAGGAGTCCGATGGCCAAGGTTGTCCATATTGTCGGGCCGAGATCAAAGGTACAGAACATGTTGTAGTGGACCCATTTGATCCAAAGAGAGTCAAATATAAAAGTGTTCCCATTATGCCCATCGTAGTGCAACATTCTGATGATGAAGACGATGATGAAGATGACGAGGTTGTGAAATAACACACAATGTCGTCGTCATCGGCGACATTTTACCAGCAAGAAAAGTATAATATGTAGTAATAAATAATAATTAAAGAAAAAGTCTTAGAGACTATTTTACTGTGATATCACTTTGTAGACATTTTTCAATTTGTCTGCATTGAATATTTCGATTTAAATATAACGTAACTAAATTCCCAATGACTATAATATGTATTGTCAATAAGGTGTTTTTTTTCGTATGTGATAACTGATATGTCAAATATATTATTCAAATAAAATGTGATAGAAAATAAGAAGAGTAAAATTTATATATTAATTATATTTTTTAATCAATTCTATGACAATAGGATATAATGCAATTGAGTATAGTGATTATATTTTAAGATACAATATGATTGTGTATTTTTTATAATTATTTCAATATTTATGTATTTGTTCTACATTAATTTTTGAACCCTTTGATTTGAAGTCGATTTCCATACCGATTATTTGTTTGTTCTTTTGTTAACTGCCATGTATTTATATGATTTATACATTTTCTTTAAATGTACTATGACTACATCATATGGTAATGATACATTTTAAATATTATATGAATTAAATAGATTTCTGCAATAAGAACAGCAATATTTTTACTCTCCCAGTACAGATATAATATTTTTTTATTTTAATTGTAATTTTTCATGTACGATTTAGGTATTTAAAAAGATGGCTGTATTATGTGACAATCGGTTGTTGACTATATTATTCGATTCTATTTATTTTTATTACTTATCTGTTGTTATCCTTTCTAGAATGTATGTATTAATTATTGCACTTGTAACAGATCTAGCTTAAAATAAATATGAATACTTCAGCATTTTGCTCGATAAGATTTTTAATCATTGGGTTCATGGTGGATTTATAATATAAATTATATAATTATATTATAACAATTGTATTATTATTCATTGGTTTTATATGTTTAGAAGTTGATTTCTAGTCTCCAAGCAATCTAGTCTAATTAAGAATTTGTATTTTTCGTTTCTCCTATGTATGTTTGTATAGGTATAATAGGTATATATAATGTATATGCATATCTTTTAATTCTAAAACATTAAACTTTAAACATTTCTCGCGTAGTGATATTTTCTATTTTTTTTTAGTATATACACTTGTATGTATTTGTAATTTGTATTATATTATTATCTCATTGTTGTTTGAGTCTTGTACATTTTCTTGATAATCTACCATAATTTGGTTGGAATCAATACGCACTTTTTTGATAATGTCATGATATTATAATATAATGTTTAGTAGTTATATATTTTATAGAATTAATTTTGTCTCGTCATTGATATTTTCTTAATCTTAATCTATATTATTTTTAATAAAGTTAATCAAAATCTTTGTCGATATAAAACTTTCTACGTATCATTTTGTTATAAGAAATTTCACCTAATATTTCTATAACGATCATGGTTTTTACTCTACTGTACACGGTAATCAATATATTCATGTATTTTTTTAAACGTGTTTCAGTAACATTTGATTTTTACTAATTTTCTTTACACATATTGTATACTATATGACTTTTATACAAATATTTCTACTTTGACCAAATGTACATGTTAGAGTATTAACATACACCTATATATGTATATAATATTAATGTTCTGTTTACATTTTGAACTATAGCAATGCTATACTTTAAAATTAAAAATATTGTGTAATATTTATCATCTAGATTTTAAACATATATAAATGCAATAAAATGTACGGCAATTATTATTAACTCTATTTATTTGTGAACAAACTAAAATAACCTTTATTTTAGGGGCCTTAAATATTATTATAATGTTACGAATACAGGGTAATGTAGTCTGCAAGAATTAATTTCTAGAGATGAATTCCATTATTATTATTATTATTATTAGTTGTAGAACAATTTGTTGATCATTATATTTTTTATTGCCCATTGAGGCCAATTGACAATTATTTTTATTATTATTATTTTATTTTAATTTTTTATTGTATGTCGAGAAAAAAACGTGTGATTTCATATTGTAACGATCTTTGAGCTTGAGTAAAATAAATAAAATTAATCGGTGTACGTTAAAATAAACCACGCAATTTGTGTAAGGTGTAAATTATAAGCAATACGTATATATATATATTCTGTATTTTAGTATTTATTTTATTCATATTCACTTTAGTTTGTACTGCTATCGTAATTTTTGTAACATATTATATATTTTTTTTATTTGTAAATAAACCAAATAGCTAATTATTATATGTGTAATTATTATTGTACATGACAATTTCGTAATCGCTGTGTTGTGTTTTGAATCAATCTACTCAATATTTTTATCCCCTGTCTATCGCAGCACATAAGACGTAATATAAGTTGTGTTGAACAAAACAACTTTGTAACTAACAGATAATTCAAGTTGTTAAAGGTTACCTCTTACATATTACATTATTTTTAATTGATATATTTCAATAAATATACCTACATTCACTAAATTAATCATAACTAAACAATTAATATGATGTATTGTTCAAAATATATTTTGCAGGTAATTAATAAAAATAAAGCTTAAGAGAACCTACACAGATAATTGTTGTCTCCATCTTACAAGAAGAAATATATCAAATTTATGATTACCTCATTTTACATGTTCTTAACATAGCAATTTCACGCTCAGCATATCATATTTAGTTCTATTAGTGAATCGACCTATTAGGAAATTTGATGGTAAGAACATTATCACTTCTGTGCTTTTATGTGGGTTTTTTATTCAGTTTTAAAGTGAGTTATGAGCAATTTTAATTTACGCTATTTTATGTACTCAAAACTTGCTAAAAAATTAGACTATTGTAAAAAAAACCCAAAATACTAACACAGATAATGTTCTTACCATCAATATTTATAATAAGTCAATTCACTCAAATTTTTATACTAACAAAGATAAATGTGATCTGCTGAGCGTGAATTTGCTATGTTAAGCACATGTAAAACGGGGTCAAAAATTAATGCTTGTGTTAAGCTTTATTTTTATCAATTACCTCCAAAATATACTTTAAATTGTTATTATGTTATATTATCAAGTCCTACTGATAAATTCAATATTTATATCTACTTATATAGGTATATTTAAATGTATTAATTTTTAATTATAGATGTGATTCATATAAACTTAATTTCCTCTCAACACATCACAGTTATAAGTACACCTATTTCTCTTATAGATAAAATGTTTGTCTATTATGTTACGGTGGTAAGACTATGGTGCAGTTGCAGTGAGTTTGGATTCAGGATACCGCTACTGTGCAATATTATAATACATTAATTCAGATCTATGGAGTCGCCGCTTATGGCCAGTATCCCTACTATTGACAACAATTTTTATTTTATTTGATAATAGTGTAATTTTATAGTTTGATTATGGCTATGGTTATTGTTGTATTCATCTACATCAATTTATTAAATGGATAATTAAGTACAGTTATTGCAAAAACAGTTAAGGACAGTGTAATTTTGTATTGTATTTGTATTTGTAATTTTGTTATGTATTTTTGTTTTCACTTTTTCGTGTATCCCTCTACAAAATCGTTAAGAATTAAAAATATGTGAGCATTAGAATTTCGTGTTGAAATATTATCAATTTATGTTTCATCAAGTAAGTTCAATTCAATGTAATTCATAAATTTAGTTGTTTTTACCAGGTACGTTGCATTTTGTATAAAATAGGTGGCCATTTAGGAAACTATTTATTTTAAAACCCATCATCTATGGCCATAGATTGGATCATAGATGTTTCCTTCTATAACCATGTAATAACTTTTTTCAATAAATAGTGTTCCAAATCACAATGAATTTATTTAGGTTGTTTAAATTGCAACAACTAAAAAAATTCTTTAAACCCTACTCCAAAAAGGTTTTTATATTTGCCTTCTAAAGTAAAATTAGAGTTAGAGGTCATTAATGATGGCATATATTTTTGATTTGCCTCAAATACTATAACTTATTGAATTAATTAACCTACTTAATGATATATTTTGATATAGGGATGAGTGCAAGTAAATCTAGTCAAATGTATCATGTCCCTAGAATAACATTGAGGAATAAATGTAGTGGAAAATCACCAAAAATCTCAATTGGTCATAGTGGAACAATATCAGTTTAGGTGAGGAAACAATATTGGCTCAGTAGATTTTGTCTCATACAAGGATCAGTTTTCCAGCCGGTTGTGAAGGCTTTTTATCATCAGTCAAAAAATTTGTAGATGAGGCTAACATCAATTACACACAATCGTCCAGGGAAAAAATGGTTTTATGGTTTCTTAAACAGACATAAAATATTTTCTTAAAAATATTCAGAGTATGTCAACCGAGCTCGTTTTCTGAAAACAGCCAAGTAAAAGAAACGCCACCAAGGTTAGGTTAGGCCAAATATAATACTATGTCCAGCAAAAAGGTCATTGGCAACAGTATTTACTGTTAAATGATGTTATTAAGTGGACAATACAACTGCGATAAAAATCAAGTAGGAGAAAAGAGAACACTCCAACTTTAAATACATCTGATAAATAGATTGAGTTTCATGATTTAAAAGCTTGTAAAAAATTAGAAAAGAGAAAAAAAGAAAACAAGCAAAAATAAAAAAAAATGAGGAGGCAGAAATTAAAGCCAACAAAATTAAATCTACAGCCGTACCTAACACAGAAAGCTCAGGGTCAAATATAACCTGGAATTCAAAAGTTGATTCCAGTGATAATGTACTTTTAGCACAACCAATATGTAATTATGTAAAGATCTCATTAAAAAAAACTAGCAATATGCAACAAGGCTTAAAATATGGTGACTATGCACTGGTAAAATGTAAGCCTGTAGGTTAAAAAAAAAACTGTTACAAATATGTGTCGATAGTTGGTAATTTCTGAAACTAAAGTAGAGGTACAATACTTTGAAGCCTCTGATGAAGAACATACCGAATTTGTATTAGTTGAAAGTGATATATCTATATATCTATAGTAGATTTAGATTATTTGGTTTACTAATTGCCATTGCCAGAGTTACGTTTTAAAAATAGATAATATGTCAATATCTTTCTGTTTTCTCTGGTATTGTTGATGTGTACAAAAAATTTAAGTAACACTGAGAACTTAACAATATGTTCCTATAATATACAATATATTTCTTTTATAATATTCTAGTTTTAAATTGTTAACATTCAATGTTTTTAGTTAATATTTTTTTAAGTTTGTAGTGTTATTTTATTATCTTTTAAAGATACCAAGTGTTCATTATTCTATTTATCAAGTTTTTAAAAGTTGTTTGTTTTATTTGTATACTTTTACTCACATCAAGTTTTTTTTTATTATTTACCAAGTGGTTAGGTAGATACTTTTTTGTTTTTATTTTCATACCTAATTTGTTTTTATTAACATAAGTTCCTATATTGTTTTTGGAAAATAAAAGCTCCTATCATATTTGTTTGCATTCAATTATTTAATTAATTAACATGCATTATTTATCTCAGTTAAGTAGGTATTAATAATACATTTTTAGATTGGCCATAGATGGGTTAAATGATTGGCCATAGAACGGGAAAATGCAATTTTAAATTGTTAATACAAATGTGTCATCCAATAATATATTCTTAAGACTTTAAAATTCAAATCAAGTATTGGTAAACACATATACCTAGTATTTATGATTTCATTCACAGTTTTTTCAATAACCGTAGATAGATTAAATTTAGGTTATTGATGTAAAAATGTCATTATTGTAAATGTAGTGCCTACCTATATTATATGCTCAATGAAAACACGGATAAACGTTTTATTTAATATGACATATAATATGCTTTGATCTATAATATATGATACGTTTCTACTGAAAAAATCGAACAGCGAACAGCGAAATTATATTTTAATGACTTATAATAAAAGTAATAATAATAATGACCACGGACGATGACTATTATATTATGGCGACGGTCGAGAAACAGTTGTGTGTAATTAACAAAACACAACAGAAAGTATTATATTCCCGGGCCAATCCAACACAAAAACACTATTATCAGACGCCTCCTCCGCCGCCAAGCTCCTCTTCGTACTGTTTGCGGAAACAGTCTCCCACTGGAAAGAAGTCCCAACACCGTTGCTGGTACATGTTCCACACGTACGTTTCTTGACCGGTATATTCCGTGTCCGGCTTGTTGATCAAATGCATTAGGAAAAACCTGCAAACGTCGTGACACGGCGATAAGAGAATTTTGGTCGTATCAAGTGGGATAAAAATGCGCTTTTCGTGGTCAAGCCACATATTTTAACTTTCCAAATGTCCGGGGAGTCAGTGCACGGGATGCAAAGAAAATAATAAATTCATCTGGCCTGACCTAACATAACCTATTATACCGCTGTGGAGGGTCGAAATAATATGCACTATCGGTGGTTACTGGTAAGTGTATACTCACATGTAGTTGGCGAGGTTGTGTTCTTCTTGTACGTGAGTGTCGAAACCGTGCGGTACTTTGTCAAAATAATCTTTGCCGATACCGCAAATGAAACAATTGGATTCCATGTCTTCCTTAACACTTTCCAGTTGGTCACGCAGCTCTCCGAACGCGTCAATGATCAAACCTTTAACACGAGTATAGGTGATAATATGTATAATAAATTTGCTGTACCTATAATTGTGTGGGCATAACATTGTATCATATTATAATATGCTATTTTATAGTTAGATTGTTTCAAGAATGTGTTCCTATGTGTAGACAGATTGATCCTACTTTCAGATAGTTTTAAGTTTTAATCCTAGTGCCTGACCAAGGGCGATCTTACGGGGGGTTGACACCCCTCCTAATGTCGACAACTGTAAATACTAGTCGTCAATTTTCGAAATTCGCAAAATGTAATATATAATGAAACCATTGAAACTTCCATGTTATATTATATTAAGGATTAAGCATAGACCTTATAAGGTCTATGATAACAAGTAATAAACTAATAAGCATAATATAGTTTAATGGTAATAAACAATTAAATATCCTACATTATTTTCGGCAGTCAGATAATCAAAGATACCTTATCTTTGATTATCCGAAGAAGACCCCGGCATGTTATTGGCTATTGTATTCTTGTAATATTCTTGATCATTTTCTTAAATTTATTAAAAAAGTATTCATTTATGCTTTTTAAATATCAAAATATACTTAATTTAAAATAAATAATATTAAATATGAAAAATAAAAATGGTACTTTTTTATTCAGTAGAATATAAATAAAATTTGCATCTAGGTAATTAAATTTGATAAACAGAAAAAAATATATGTTATTTTATATTTATTTGATACCTAATTTTTTCTATAGTATTTAGTATATAGTAGGTAGATTTATCCTTGAAAGTCGGAAATATTCACTCCAAACCCCCCTTAAAAATAAACTCTAGGATCTCCCCTGTCCCTAACTTCTACGTATCTATTTCCAAACATAAATCATGATTGGAAATGATTTCTTTCTTATTATTGTAAGTTAAGAAAATGTCCGCTCATTACCTATTTGCTATTTGTTGTCAAATACTCAATAGTAGGTAATAATGTAAAATAGACAAAAAGTATTCACTAAATCATCTCTGTCATACCCTACGGCCTACACCATAATAATTATTATTTATTTATTCACACTACTATTATGAAACACTTAATAATGTTCTGGGCCATACCTTGAATGATGGCCAAAAGAATAATGATGACGAAGAAGAAGAACGTGATGTCAAACATTATCCTGTAAACTTCGTAGTCGTCACCGTCGGGTGATCCAATTTCGTCTCCGATACCGCCACCGGCCCTCACACCTTTGTAGAGATGGAACACGAAACACTAAAAAAAAAAAATCATTCAAGAACCTATGGTAATTTATACTCGTTTGTTGTTTGTATTCACTGCAAAGCTAGAATAGCATTATATCACTGCATATTTTATCAATGAGTACATACCGTCAACATGTCGTGACATTTTTTATCCACTTCGTCGTCTTCTTCTTGGACGTAGAACTTCCTAAAGAAGTTAAATGCAATGACAGTGTATATGTATACAATGATCGTCAAGAGCAAGACGGTCAATACCAGCTATAACAGTGTAAAAAAAATTTGAAGACCAACATTATTATAACAAGTGGATGATAAGGAGATGACCTGAAGCTATATGGTATTTCGGGTGTCTATGCCTACCTGTTTTCCGTTATGAGTTACAGACTGTAAGATAGTTCTCAGTGTTTTGAATCCAACGGCTACGTCCAGTAGATGAGCGGCAAAAAAGAAATTGTTAAAGTTACCCAGAATCGAAAATGTAAAATACCACAGACTGTACAGAAATGCCTGTAACAAAAATGTCAGATTAAATTTCTACACCAGAATATTTTAAGCTGCTAAAAATTTGTATGAAAAATTTAGTTCGAATTGTTACGACGTACGTTGTCTGTTATTGTGACCCCAGCTTTCCAAACTTGATATCTCCAGTCGATATTAATGACACTGAAACGAGAACACAGAATTTTAATTTCTACATTTTCAATTGCTTGAATAATACCATGTAATTGTTTGGTGACTTGGTGCTCTGCCGGTTATGGATTATTATTAAAGGATTAGTTTCGGACAAATTTCTTTTTATTATACTATATTATTAAAGAGACATATAACACAAACAACTCGTTTTTCATTTAAATTACTCTCAATTTTCATTAGAAGTATATTTTTGTACCTAAAGGCAACAATAGAAAATAAAACACAGATGTTTAATAGATACACCGTATGCTTATTTTTTAAATATTTAAAATAGATAGGTACTATATGTGTATTTTGAGATAATTTAGCTGCAATAAACTTCTGCAGGGTCTGAAATTTAAACCGGAATAATTTTAAGTTGACTTTTCGAATTTGTAAGTTCTTTGATTTGAAGAAATGTCCAAAATTAACTGGAAAGGGGGAGGGGGTAACTTCAAACTAACTTTCTGACTTTTTCCGAATTGCACTGGAAAATTTTCAAGTTGTATTAAGCTAATTGTAAGTTAGTTTAACCAATTAACAATTATTAACAAATTAAGCTGAGCAACTTATAATTTGTCCGACATAATTGGAAAAATTATCTGGCTAGTGTGAAGATTTATTTTTGTGCATCGGGTATTCACAAAATCGTTTTTAAATACTAGTTCAGATTATGATAATTTAGCATTAAAAACTAATACCTAATCAATAGATAAAATGGTAAATTAAACCTATATCGGATATATCATACATTATTGATAACTGATAATATGAAAATAGATATAATATGTATATTATGCATTAATATAAATTATGAGTATAATATGATGGTAAGGTTTTACCGCCCCCCCCCCAAATTGTACATGTACACCAAGTGGTAGATGGGTAGATACTATTAAATTTTGATATTCGCCATACTGCATTTTTTGTAGTGCGACGCCACTGAGTACTGCAGTATATTATACCGCAGTGGCGTAGCCAGGATTTTTTTCGGGGGTGCTGATCAATTTTTTACACAGCGGTGGTTTAGTATTAGTAATATATAATAAATTATTTTACTTAATTTTCTTAACTTTTCGGGGGGGGCTGCATCCCCCTCATCCCCCCTGACTACATCACTGTTATACCGATTTATACCCTTTGAATTATCATAATTTTTACTATACTAGCTAATCAAGATTTTATACTTCCTTAAAGTGTGTTAATTTTTATTGCCAAGGCCGGACATTAACTAGTTAATAAGTTAAAGTTAGTTTAAAAAGTTAAGTTACTTTTAACTTAGTTAATTAATAAATTCCTTTTTTTTAGAAGTAACTTTTAACTTATCGAGTTACATTTTTTCCCATGTTATTTAGTAACATACGAGTTAATTATTGTACTATCAATATTAATTTAATTTTTTTTCTAACTACAGATTTAAAATAAATTCGATTTTGTAAAAATTAATTTTGTAAAAAAAAATCTTAAATATTAAATAATAATTTATAATAATAGTTATTATATTGCATGTTCACAAAAAATATTAAATAACTATATTACATACGGAAATGTTATAGATAAAACCGCGTCATTAATAAAAGAAAAATGTAACAGTTTCCTTAGTACCCCACCATACAAGTTTGTAATTTTTGTAGACTCATTACCTAATAATTATTAATATTATCACTTATTATTATATTTTTATTTATTCATAGAATAACAGCGATAATTTGGTCCGTCGTTGTAAATAATTTAAGCCCGTAGCAGCGTAGTAATTCATCGTATTTACTATTAATTAAATAAATACCTGGGACGTTGATTCATTTTTATTTTTCAATAAACCACCCAAAAGTGCGGGCCGTAATAGATTTTAATAGCGGACATAAGTCATAAACAAAATTTAGCCTGTCAAGTTTCAACTGTATCACGTGTCCTCGAAAATTATTTTTCACATTCTAGTTATCATACTGCATTCTATTTAGCTGTGAGCTTTATTCGTCAACTGTTGTTTACCATTACGTGTTTGCGTGTTTTTTTATTTATTCAACAAAAATCAGTACCTACTCAAATTACCGTCGACTGTTCATATTATACTTTCAATTTAGGTACCTATTGGTTGAATTATAAAAAAAAATATGGATAACTTAGCTAATAGTGACCCATCTCATTCAAAATGGAGTACCTAATTTAAAGAAATATTTTAAAGAAATGTCAGATAATGCTGATGGTAATAATAATACATTATTAATAATTTTATTACATAAATTTATTTAAAAATTGTAAGACTTTTATTGAATTACTAAGTTATTTGATAGCTTTAAAAAAGGTAGGTAGGTATAATTATTTATTTTATATTTAAAAAAAAGTAACTTATTTTTAACTAAGTTAAGTTACTTTTATTTTCTAATTAACTTGTAACTTTTACAAGTTAAAAAAAAAAATAAAATTAACTTTAAACTTAACTTACATTTTTCTATATTCACTGGTGCTAACTATGACCTTGGGTATATAATTATTTATTAAATATTCCAATGGCTTAACACTCGTTAAAATCAGTTATTTCTTTCTCACATTAAACTTACAAATTTATTAAGCCTGTCCGTTCTTCATTTTCCTGAGTGCTAAACGATGTCTTCTCCATGCCCAACAAATTACTTATGGAATCAAAATCGTACGTCTCGCTATACTTTTGGCGAACTTTTTTCTTCGCAAATTTGTCCCAATAATTCACCGGAAACGACCTGACGACAATAGAATAATACCTTACAGTACGTGCGAATATTTTAAATATAAATATGTATGTATGTATGTATGTATGTCGGTACTGATGTACTTTCACTATGTATGGAGGACTATACGTCACTCGAAAAAATCGCAATAGGTGCATACTTAGCGGAAATCACCAACTTGTCCCAGTGTGATTTTATGTCATCATCTTCTGGCTGTTCAACAATGTACAGACCGTCGAATTCTAATCGCCTGGCAATTTCCTTTTCCCGTTTGAATATGGCCAATGGCACTTTCAGGTGGTAATATGCTATCAACATGGCCAACGATGCTAGAGAGTGGAGCAAAGCCGCAAGCCGCATAACGTGTGCCATGTAAAAGAAGTCCTCGTTGACGTGTACGAGTTCCAATGCTCCGTCGTCGTCAGCCATTTCTGTGCTATTTGAGTCGTCGATGTCATCATTGCTGATGCCAGCTGAACCCAGTGCGAACTCTTTGACGTCTCCGTCGTCTGATAAATCATCGGCCAGGGTGGTCACCTGTATCGAAATGAGACAAAAAAAGTATTTTTTTCATTGAAAATTACCGAATTGACATTAAAATTTAAGAGACTAATAATTACCTTGTAAAACAGCAGTATGAAATTAATGCAGAATGCTAACACTAGTGCGACGTATTTTAAATTATAAAAATTTCTTGCCAAAAAACTCAATGCACGGTGCGTGTATGCGTTGATATCGATCTGAAATACGGAAAAACAAATTATTGGTATAGTGCAGTAATCCAGAAAAAATATTAATCACCCGAACGTGTTAAAGTTTCCATAATTATGGAGGGATCCCCGTGGAGTTTTTTTTAATATTTATAATAGTATTATGTAGGTAACTATTAATAATATGTTTATAAGGAATCTTATTTAAATAAATATTTTTTTTATTATCTGATAAAATATAAATATTTATACACAATTATTGGTAAAAAAATATCAATTGGCTCTGGCAGAGACATCAACATATCCCAAAGTGAAGTATTAGATAAACTACGTGGGAAAAAAAGAATTTTCTAATCTCTGTACAATTATTACCTATCTATTAATTAACTTTGAGTTTATATTTTTAATTAATTAATCTATTATAATTAAATTATGTTTTTAATTATTAAAGTGTATATTAAAAAGTGGGTAAGTGGATAACACTCTGCTGTCCATTAGGTGGCTACACACTAGAGAGTCACTTAAATGGATGTGTTAAATTTGAATTCAATAATTATTGTATATGAAAAACGATTCTGAGCTAAGATGTTCGACGGCTTATAATATTACTAAGTAAATTGTATGATATTATTGTGATTAAAGTATTTTATTTAACAACTAGGCATTAGGAAGCGTGGACATAAACAAGTAAAAAAGTTAAAATTAGTTTTTAATTTTTAACTTAACATTTTTAAATTTAATTTTCATTAACTTAATTTTTAACTTAACTGATTTTTACTGATATAAACTAAATAAATAACAAGTTACCTAACTTATTATGGTAAGCATTAGCATTGGATAATTTTTACATTTAATAAATAAATAAATTTTGATTACAATTTAGAAAATGTGGTATTTAATTTTGATTGTTCAAAATGTGTGTTCTTAATTAAGTAGGTATTTAGTATAAGTAAGTGGAATTTGATCGAAGGGAATTATTATGCACCAGTTGATATTGTAGTAAAGATACCTACCGTAGAAAATGCACTAGGATTTTCTACAGAGTTCTTTTGTTTGATTTCTGCTTCTACTGCTGCCATAACAGCTTGTTGTTGAGCCAAAACTTCAGGACCGGCAATAGAATCTTTTCTAGCCGACTCGCCTCTATAAATCAAAACAAAAAATTGTACAGAAATAAACTTAAAATTAATTAAACAGCTAAACTAAATAACTTAAGTCACAAGAAAGCTTAAAATGAATATTATGCATAGGTCCGGAGCAATTTATTTTGAACAGTGTTTGTTTGTTCTATCTATACGACTTGCTGTAAAATCTGTATTCCCCGATCTTAATAAAGTAGTATATATAGTGGTACACCTAATCTTTTGTTTTTTATTAGAAGCTCATTGATTCTTGATTTTAATTTAAATGTATAAAAACTCTTTTATGGAAATATGAAGGAATTTATACTTAGGTAAGTATATACATAGATAGCAAGGCCGCATTAAGACATTTCGCGCTTCGAAGCAATAATAACACCTCCCTGCTATTTTCCACACTATATGGACCCTACAATTTTATATTTTCAAAAATTTTGATATTAAAAAATTTGATAAAGTCAAGTAGCTTGTTTTATACAATTTTTTTAAATAATAAAATTTTTTCGGAGCTAATGAATTTGAAAAGTAGATAATAACTTTTTTAATATATTTTTTTGGAAATTTCCTGCCATAATTATATTTCTTAAATTATTTACTACATATGCATATAATTCTTGTCATATGTTTAACTAGAATCGATTGTTTATTTTTATTGGTCAAGTATTTCTGTAACATCTTGTGTAAGCTAGTACACAAAATTGAATAAAATAATATTAAATTAAGTTGTATAAGGTATTATATATATGTATATATTTATTCCGAAAACTGGTGGATAAACTTAACTTTAAATTAACATGAATTAATCCATAAGATGGTTAATCGTTCATCGACCTAATAACCTGACATCATGACTCAAACGACAGAAAAGCTTTGGAGACACGATAATTACAAAAATATTAATAAAACATGTGGAACGACTGATATATCAGGTATAATTCCAACTAAGAAATAGAAGTGGCACTTAGTATACTTACTGTTGTTTGTTTTAATCATTCATCGCGAGAATAACATAATATTCTACATATCCTAGTGCAGTGGACTTCAACCCTTTTGGACTTGCGACCCACATTTTTAGGCCTACATTTTTCGAGACCCACGGAAGCTTTATAAAAAATCGTAAATAGCTTAATGCTTTGCAGTAGTACTATTAAAACTGAATAAATAAAAATTACATTTTAATAGGTAGAATGTTATTATTAATTGAAAATGTATTGAATTCATATGAAAATATAAAATTAAATGAAAATATGATACAAAAAATTTGTAAAATTTGAACTTTGTCCTTGAGTGTTTTCACATAATAAATTTCATCTTGGCTCAATTTGACTAAGCGCGATCCGTAAATCATCTTCAGTTTCAAGTCTGTTTATCTTTGATGTTACATATTATATAATAGAATATAGAATAACAATAAATTATAAAATATTGTTGATACATAATACACAACATACACTACTATTTTTAAACTGTATTTTCATTTATTAAATTTCTAAATGTAATTATTAAAAAATTATTTTTTTACCTTTTATAATTTTAAAAATTTTATTTTTATTTTAAAAAGAAGACTTATAGATAAAAACTTACATATAAAAATGGGTCGCGACCCACCGGTTGAAGACCACTGTCCTAGTGGTTATACACTTCTAATGAAAAAATTTACAAAGTAGAAATACTGTATTACAAAAGTAAAACAGTTTTCATTTGTAGATACCACATTTAATCCAACATAAAATTACAATTGATAAAATATTTATGATGGATATCATATTGTATACGACTATAATATGAGTACTAAATAATATTAGGTACTTCATCACTGAACTCACACTAATAGATCAACAAACGACGCTTGTAGTTCCGAGCTATCGACGCCGTCTTCTTTTTCGTGGTTTTCCGCCGATGTTTCGTCTTTATCGTCACCAGCTGTGGTTGATTTTAAATGTTTTGAATCAACCAAGCCAGAATTTTTTCTCCTACAATAAAGTTATATGCGTTTATTCTCAAACTAGTAGGTAAAAATCGAAAATGTGACTAAAATAATACACACATATTATTGCTATCTATAAGGGCTGACGGTGGTTCATCCATTCCCGTAGATGGTAATGCAGGTAGCATTCTGAACGATCCACTTTTTTCTTCTACAACTTCTACAGTTGTTTCTTCAGATTGCGTGCCACTCATTAGTTGCATGAGAATACGAGATATATACCTGAATGTAAGTGATCATAATATAATGTTTTAATAAAAGTTTTCAGCATGACCTAGACAGTATTATTCTTTCCATTGAATTTGATTATTGGTCAATCAATCATCCCGTACATTAAAATAAATGTAAATATGTTGTAGGAAAGTTTGTATGATGGGGATATAACATGCAAGTGTCCTTTTAATATTTTTAATTTATTAATTGTTCATAGAATATAACATACCTTAAAATATAAACTCCACTGTATCCAGTGTAGAATATTAAATAAAACCATAATTTGAAAAATGAAGTGATCAGTTCAATGACACTCATTTGTTGAATTTCATTGATTTTATTTTTAATATTTGTGGGTGATAACACGAAGAACAGTAGATGGAATCCATATTTGATGGCCTGTATGCCTCTTCGAATAGGATCTTTCGCCGTCCTTATAACACAAGTGAAATTTATCAAATAAATACAAATTTAGATTTTATAATTAGAAAACCTGGATTTTTGTATCACTCAGTTATAATTAAAAAAAAACTTTTAAATGCTAAATAATTGTTAGAATTAATATTGTTTTAAATTTGTTTTTTTACATTTATATAAATTATGAAACATTTATGAGTTTATTAAAAGATACGCTATTATAATATACATAATTTTACAACAGTACAAAACACTACTTAGTATTTTTTTGACAAAAAAAGATACTTTCATTGTATTTTAATATAGCATACCTACATATAGGTACAAGTATAAAATCTTGAATCTACATTCTTCACACAAATATTACAGTAGTAATGTAATAACCTACATGTCATCGTATACGTATAGTGTTGTATTTCAAATTGTTTAAAAACTATTCACTTCTATGAAAACTGATATCTGACTAATGCGTGTAATTAGTGCATACTTTTTCAATTTAACTTTTTTTAGTTTCGGCATAAGTAAGGAATTTTTATAAAAATATTAATAATAGGTTGTAAAATGTTGATTATTCCTCTCTGTTGATGTATAAATGAGGTATCTAATACAAAAATCTATAGATAGAATTACGCATTATCATAATTATAATATTGTTTTAATGAATTTCTTGATAAATTATGGTAACATTTTTAACTTCAAAAAATGATATTTCAAACAAATACACGATCATTGTATTCAATCTACCACACATAAATTTCACTTTTCCCACCCTTTTTTCCGAATAATTAATTGTTTGATATACAATCAGTTTTTTAACAATAAATTAAATTATTCCTTTTCGAATAAAATTAAATATAAATTTCATTAAATATATGTAATTATGTAAGCTTAAAGTTTAATATTACCTACCTGTACAACACTATCCGACAACCGAAAAAATGCTAATTGTTGGTTTATGCAAATACATGGTGAGTTTTAAAACCATCTTACTTGTTCTCTTCGTCGTCTGCAAGATAAGTGTACGCTGTTTTTCTAGATTTTCCACCGCCTATACCCGATCCATCATCAACTGCCATAAGACCACTGGCGTGTTGCATTTCAAATATAGCGTCTTCGCAGAAGTTTACAAATGCTTCTAACTTCTCTTTATCACCACCTTCAGTGACGATCGAATAAAAGAATGCACGTTTTGATTCCTAAAATTGAATAACGTAAGTACGCATATTATATAGAATAAAAATAATGGGACGATTGTTATGAAACGAATTCAAATTCACTATTTTTTAATTTAAACTATATTACACCTACCCTAATTTGTGGTTTTAACCACTGTTCAATGTTTGATTCTTTAATTTCAAAGTACACCCGTTCTATGCGTTTACTTCCTCCGAGAATTTCAATTCTTCCAAGGAACGGCTGGAAATAGTTCAAAACACTGCTAGCTGTTTCTAAGAATCTCGTTAATCTAATATCACAACAACAACAAATTAGTTTAAAAAATGATTTGAATTAAAACTTAAACTTTTATGTATATTATATATATTGCTTTACTACAGAATTTATTAGAAATTACCTAGGTTCATTTGGCATGTGCTCCGATAGGTTAGTCAACAATACGGCAAGATTGAAACCAATTTCCTTGGATGGCTCGTGGAATTGATCGGTGAAGCCAATATAATCAATTTTCCCATCATGATTAGATTCACAACATTGTAACATAAATTCAATTTCCTCTCTGAAAATTGTAAAACGTATAAATGTTCATCGTGAAATAACTTTTTAATAATATTGATCCTTTTTTTTTCAAGACGTACGCAGTGTAACTTTTTTGTTGTTCCATTTTTTCTTTAAAATCTTTTGGATGTACCCAACCATCGTTGTTGGGGTCAATTTCCTATAAAATATGACAGGAACATATTATTAGCAAGTAAGAAAAATATTATTGATATAATTTAATTTTTGTTTTTCACGTTAGACGTTAGTAAGAATGTAAGATCAACATCAACTACGTTAATCTGACCAATTTAAACCAATTACCTAAAATTGTATAGTTATAATTATAATAATAATTTATAATTCTGTTATTTTGAGTTTTATTAAATTACCGTAAAGCTTGTTGAACTCGTTAAATCTTTAAGTTTCAGGAACATGTCAAAATATTTCAATATCAACTAGATTTAAAAATAAAAGTATTATTAGTTATTTTGAATTCAACTTTTTTATAAAACATATGTACCTCGACATTTGAAGCCGATTCTACTAATGTATCAACCATCTGTTTACCAATTGTTCCATTAACAACGTTTCCTGTACAATTAACATTTGTTTTTATAGTCAAATAGATAAAATGTATAATAACTAACATATTCAATTAAATAATTGATCCATTATTTGGTTCTGTATAATGCTAACTATTAAGTAACATTACAATCTTTTATATCCAGCAAAGTTTCCAAAAATACTTAAATTATTTAGAAATATACTATATAATATTTATGTTATTTTTGTACTTAATTTTTTCCTTCAGATAAACTCAATTTTTGTATTTTTTTTTTCTTGACCATAGTAAATTTTTAGATCTTCAGGTATAATAACTAATAAGTGAAAATGGTTAAATAAAACATCTCCTGAAATGTGAGTGAAAGAGAAGTTGTTGACGTTAATATTAAAAAATATTCAAGAGTTGTTTTAACATGTACCAATAAATACTACGCTATATCATTATATAAAATATTTTGTTAATTAAATAAAATATTAAGTTTAAGTTTTTTAAATATTACATCTTTACTAAGTTTTCGATTTCATAAAAAACGAAGTCCAGCTGTCTTTCGTTTCCTAATATATATATTTCATAATATTACTATCCTCTTATGTAAATCTGACATGTGTGATGTGTCCTTTTTTAATTACCTTCTAACATGGAGAGCATCATTGTAATCATATCTTTTTGTAAATTTAGAAGTTCTTTCAATAAATCTACTTGACTCGAATGTTTCGATAATTTATCTTGCATGTGCGAAAACAAAAACAAAAACCCTCCAACGGCATCCCACAATCTGGAATGAGCTAGTGCCTGTTGATTTTGAGTACATGGTCCTTGAATAACTTCGGAGAGCGTATTAAAAACTTGGCTGGCTACACCAATTGCTTTGAAGAAATTTGCTTTTCCTGCTGGGTCGATAAGCTCTTTGCTCGAATAATGCCAATAAAAATCCATTATAGATTCCTGAAATCGTAGGCGGTCACAGATTAGGTTACGATTTGTATTTATTTAATTTAAAACACGTCTTTATACCTGAAGCCTAAGTAAATAATCCACTGTACAAATTACAACATTTACAGTCGTGGTATTTCCTGCTTGTGTCCTTAAATAGTTTTGCCATTCTGAAAAAAATGTTGTAAACATTTAAGAATCGCATTAAAATAATTATAAAACAAAAATTCTTTCATACCTAAATTATGTCCTTCGCAAGTTAATTGAATAAATCTGAATAAAGTACAAGTAAACTCGGCATCGTGCATATTTTTTTCACCAGCAGCACCTTCCGATCCTACTCCTAAACCCTCCGCTTTGGTATTTCTCTCAAAAGCGTCCAAATCAAGAACGCTAAAAAAATTAATATAATTGTATAATATAAATGTATAAGTCGTTAATGGATCATTATATAATCGTTTTTTTTATTTCAATTAAAAGTACCTGCACGAGTTCATTAAACCAGCAACTGAAGTAAAAAATCCAACATCTTTTTTTTCTTTTAAATGATTTAACATACCCTATCATAAAGTATTTTTATTATTAAACGTTAAAAATAAATGTTTTTGTACTTACAACAATTTATGATAGTTAATAACCATTTTACTTGTTATTAAAAATGTAATTATGATTCTAGATTATAATTACCATTTGAATTTCTAAATTACCACCACGCAGAACTGCGATTCCCAATTGAAGCGTTTTCATAACCATTTCGCTAGGTATACCTTTGCAAGCTGATATGTGTAACAATACCATTTCTGCGACACCACGGTTGGCCAGTCGAGCTTGGTGAAACAACAGTTTTTGTTTTTCCATTTCTTGTTCCTATGTGTAATAATATATTAAAAAAATTATTAGGTATTTAGTTAACATTTGGTTGACAACACTAATATAGACACTTTACGTGGATAGAAGCGCCTCCTTCTTCTTCTCCATTACCAGTAGAACCTTCTTCTTCGTTATTGCCTTCTTCTTCTTCTTCACCACAAGACCTATAGGTAAAATATATATTAACCAATGTGATCAATTAAAAATAGTTGTAAAATGAGTTGAAGCTCTGATAAAAATACTATTGCACATTATTTGCTTAAAATTAAATCGAGTTTTAAGCTATGTATTCAAAAAGCAAATATAATTAATACAATTTAACAATATCTGTAAGATTTATTAAACAAACATACAAGATTTTTCTTTTCGATAATAAGTTAAGTCGAAAACAAAATAAATAATTTAAATAAAATTTCAAATACATCTTAACATTGCAGTGTTTATCATAATTTATAACTTTTAAATTACATACTAATTGTGTAGCTCTAGCACTTAACAGACATGCCTTTAAATATAAGTACCTTTTTACTACAAAGTGTCAAAGTGATTAGTATACTTACTTAGCTAAAATATCCGCATAAGACATATAAAGAGGGTCCTCTTGTAAAGCACCACTTCTTTCAGTCATGGCTCCTCGGCAAAAAGTAGTAACCATTTGATTTAGTGGATCTGCCATTCCTTCTTCTTCTTCCTTATCACGCTTTTTAAGTTCCGCTTCTTCAAATGATTGCTAAAATAAAATGAATTATATATAATAGTATTGTGTTATACAATGTGATAACGGAAAATATTGATTAAAACTGAAACTGACTGTGAGATCTTCAATCATTACTTCTTGTCCAATATTTTCATCTTGAAGCCAAAGTTCGTAAAACGAACGAACGAATATATTTACTGCACGGTGTCTAAAATGTTTAAATTACCAAAGTTGTATTTTAAAACAATTTAAGAAAAAAATAGTAGTTTTAGTTAACAGCATTATTAATTAATTATTTGTATTTTTAATCAAATGTATAAAGCAAAGTAATAAAAAACATATATACATTAATATTCTATAATTTATGTTATATTATATTATTATTTTTGTATACAGTGGATTCTTGATAATCCTATGTTGAAGAACTATTTATCACCCTTGAAGTTTCCAATACACTATAAGTGTAGTATAAATATATCATAAATCTTGATTTTATAAAATTGTATGAAAACCTTAGATTTTGACATTTCTGACAGTATTATTATACTAGTTTTATTTTGAAGCTCCCCTTGATTTTTGTTTATTATGATAGTCCACTGTATACCTGTTGTACATACGTGCATTTAACTATGAGTGCATCTACGAAACTAGATAATTAAAAACAAAAGTACTTTGTGGAAATACACACCTAAGAAAATTTTGGTAAACCAAAAAGCTAATAATTAATAACTTACACAACAGAGACATTGAGTATAAAAACAAGCGAGTGTTAGAGGTACCTTTTTATGCAGTATATTGGAGTCATTCTAAGGCAGGCTATAGCGGCTCTTTTTCTGGCAACCGATAATATCGTTCTCCATCCCAGACGTTTCAATTGGTTATTATTGTGGGACAACTACATATTGCATACAATTTCAAAAAAATAAGGTTAGGTACACACAATTAGGTATATAATAAAAACGACGTCACGGTTTAATAATTATTATTATAGTACCGTAGCCAGGATTCTATTTCGGGGAGGGACAAAGTGGCACTTGAATTTATTTTCACTACCTTCCATGTAATATACTAAAATCTGTTATATATATATGTAAATAACACTATAGTATAATTATAATACATATTATATATATCCAATATATTATATGACTTAATATAATATTGGGAGTCTTGTCTTATATTTGTGGTAGGTAGGTACCTAAGTATTATGAGGACAACTGTATCCGGCTACGACACTGGTTGATCGTTTCATTACTAGACACATAAAGATAACAATTGACAACAAAAGGTAGGTAGTAGCTAATAGATATAGGTGAGCAGGTTTAGGTAGGTACCTCCAATAATACAGTATAGGCGTACAGCACATGACTAGAGGCAAATAGACGTGACACAATTTAAGTATAATAACATACGAGTACGCATCTTAACATACACTATTTGACACATATAATATATTATATAGTACTATTAATAATCAACAATCATTGTAAATGACATAGGATAGTATCCAGAGAATTAGTGAATGACTTAATATAAAATATATTTTTATATAATATACTTGTTTATTTGAAAGGCGATTAATTTATTAAACTGCAAAGCAAACTTAAAACCGATATTATTATTTCATATACATACAAAAATAAAACACAAAATTGTTATTATCAATTAGAAAAGCTGTAAAAATATAGGCCTTATAAAATACACAACGGATGAATTATATAATATTAAAAGCCTCTAAAAGACCTGGTCAAAGCGTGGAGTGAGAGTTGTCGGAAACAAGCAATTACGGCTCTCTTACGTTGCGTCGATACAACTGATCGATAAATCGCCTTGCTTTGAAGCTGAGGATGATCAATCTAGCAAAACAAAAAAAAAAACATACTAACTAGGTTATTGCGTTGAGCTACTTCACTTTGAATCTACCTAGACATCAGTGTATAAATTATAAAAATTAATTTGCAATTAAGTATAACAAAATAAAATTCATAGACATGCGTGTATCTACATAAATAATTTATTTTATTTGAGATAATATATTGTACTATAAGGAGATGAAAATATTGAAAACTATCTTATATAGATAAATTGTCAATGGATTTAAGTCATGTAGGTAACTATTAAGTTGTGTACCTACTTTATATATAATATTCGTTAGAATAGGTTAACAATGTTAAATTATAACATATGATACGCCAGTACTACATCTATAAATTAATGCTGTTAAGTCATCATTAATTATAATTTAATTTTTTTTTTTTAACTTTTTTATCTAACTATAATATTATGTGAATAATTAGTTTTTTTTAAATTTTTATTTATGTATTTAAAAGGCTAGACATTTCTATTGATCACAATAATGTAGGTAATGTAATTGTCTACTTATTTTATCTTTATTATTTATACCAATTACCAATATTATGTTTAATTATGTATTTATGTATACAAATATGTATGTGTTAGCACTTAGTAGTTAGTACACTTACATAATACATATATAAATAGTATATTATGTGATAAAAAGTAATAAGATGTAAAACTCCATTTTTAAATAGGTAAGTAATTATACGTTTATATGTTAAGATGCTATCTTGTATCACGTTTGCAGATAATACAGCCACTATAATGCCTAACATTACCTATCTCAATAAGCGTATTAAAATATTTCATTTTATTATTTTCTTTAATATATTCTAACGAGTGACGGCTGAAATTGAATATTAGGTATTCCAAATCTACTCGTATACTACCGATTAAAAACACCGATAACGATTTCATTCAAGTTTTCATTCGATTGCTGATTAAACACAACAATTATTGTAGGTATAGATAATACTCGTATTATTATTACTTAATACTTAAAAACATAATTTTCGTATCTATATTTACTGTTCGTAAATCATAATAGGTACAGCGAGTAAATACTGTATAGGTACTCAAAATCGTACTAATTCTACGATAGTTGTTAGTGATTATTATTTGTTAGTACTTTTTTTTAACCAAATTGTGTTTTATTCAATATTATATCTTGAGAAATTATTTAAGCTAATATTAAAATATTAAAAGTGTATAATATGTACTGCAAATATTTTTGTGTTACTTAAAAATGTCTGACATGAGACAAACTGTGTGATACCAAACCCTTAATGTTACTCAGTAAATTTCAAATTCACCTAAAATGGTGTGGATATCATGGCAAAACAATAAAAATTGAGCAACGACAAACAAATACTGTGTGTATATTATATATTCACATGAATTCCTATAGCTATTTGCTCTATTCATACGCATTATAGTTAAAACTTAAAAATGAATGAACAAAAATTGGATTAAATAAGTACCTACATACTACCTAGGTAAGTATTATTATTGGCCGACATTCTACTATGAAGATTCTTTTAAAAANNTTTTTTATAATTTGACATCTTTACCCTTCAAATTTTTTAATTTTGCATCAGATTCTGAAATAGGTTACTATATTATAATTATTTAATATAAAGTTTTCTGGTATCAGAAAACGCGGGATTATGTATAGCCACGCAATATTGAAGGAGATGACCTTAATTTGCATTTAATGACTTTCAATAATCATTAGAATACGTTTCTCTGAATAAATAAATATAGTATACAAAATATTATAAATGCCGAAAAAAATATTTGCATTTACTAAATGTTAATATCTAAAGGAATTAAACCATAAATTAATAAAATCAATGAAAGAAAAATAAAAATTTACAACAAATAATAAATAATGCCTGTCTTTGAGAAATTAATCTTTAATTTGGAACCCATAAATGTAATTTTGTTATGCATATGAAAGATTAAAAATTTTAACTGATTTAATTCAATTATTAAAAATAATCGAAGAAGACACTCAGCTGCATAATAGAGTCTACCTTGTCTCATCGAATAGGTTTTTGTAATGGATTTGTTAAATTGTAATAAAATGAATATTTTATTATATGTTATATATATATGTACATAATTATAATAGAAATTAATTTTTTTATTAGTAATTCGTCATGTTAAAGTAATAAATTGTTCCCAAAATTAAATCATATTGTATTATGTAATCATTATTATACTATTACTAGGTAGCTGTTTACTTGTAAGTGAATATACCGATGTAACGTGGAACGATTAGTAGTGTAAATAACTTAAATGTTTAAAATGAATCTAAATAATTTGAAAATGTGAATTTGTGTAATAAAGAATAATAATGTACACAGAAGAAACAAATTTAAAGTCTCTATGAATAATATTTTTAAAATTACAATAAATTAACTAAAATTGTTATTTTTCATTTAAATATCCAATTTTATCAAAATGTACACTTTAAATGTCTACATAATACATCTATAAAAAAAAAAGATTTATGTTTTGAGATTTTAGGGTTGATGCAAGATCAATCAACTTATGAGGAACGATGTATTACATTGACAAGTCTTAGTTAATTTAATTATGCATTTAAAAATTGTTCACTACAAAAGAGTTTTTAAATGATCGTAATTTTGACAAAATTTGTAGAAATTTGAAATCAATGTAACATATGTATTTTTGATATTCATGAATTGCTATAAATAACTCAAGACGAACCTACTTTTAAATTCCCAAATGTTTTGATGAAAGATTTATCTTTCATAAACATTTATAGAAAAATAACTTACAGAATTTGAACATTTAAAATATTGTAATTAGTTTACAATTAGTCTAGAAGTTTTGAATTCTTACATAATTTCATTGTTTGTAGAAAATTATAGTAGTACACTAGTATCTAATGCTATAAGTACTACGATTAACATTGTTGGAGTAACAACAGAATAACAACAATTTTTGAGAATAAATAGTTATTGATACTTTTTAAGTATCCTATGTCATCAATATTTGAACTTCAATCGCTTTTAAAAATGTACACTTATGGCTGTACAGTATACATATTTTTTTAATCCCAGTAAAAAGTCTATTGTTACCCAATAATATATCAACTGTGAATGTGTTTAGTTACAACTAAAGAGTTTGACCATCAAAGGTTTGATATTAATGGTACTCATATACATGGTCTGTTAAATTCTGCACAGTTATTGTTTATTCTCATAAAATAATTGCCAAAGACTTAGAAGGTTTATTTTTAAAAAAAATTACATTAATTACATAAGTATTTAAAATAATTAACAATGGCACAATATCCAAAAATAAGATTGAAATACATTTTATTTATTCTATTTGAAGCATGGATAAAAAATATAACTATTTATAAAATTATATATTATTTTAAGAGTAAACTATAATTACCTTTTTTAATTGGAATTTAGGTGTATAATTTATTTTTTTTCATAAAATATGACTATAACTGAAAAATTGGAAAAGTTTAAATGCTTGTTTATTGTAACTTAACTTTAAATGAATATTTGTATGATTCACAATATTGAGTGTATATTGTTGAACTCAATTTCAATTTTAAGCAATATGAGGTTTAAAAAAATTTGATAATATACAATTCTGCATAAAAATAATTTGAGAAAAAGCTAGACTAAATTAATTTTTATTGGTTCAGTAGGTTGTTTTTTTAGAAAGAAAAAAATATTTAGAGTCTAATTTATTCGATTCTTTAACCAGATGGGCACTTTTTGCATGTGACATAATATGTATAAAAAAAATATATATCTAATTGTACAAATTATAGTATTTACCATGTGCAATCCATAAAGAACTTTAGCCATAGCAACAATTCTATCCGCGACCTCGTCGACTTGTTGAGGTTTAATTTCAGGAGTCCCTTTTTTGCTTCCTAGCTTCGAGTATAAATAGTGTTGCCAGGACATTTCGTCAGCTGGGTCTAATTTATCGGGTAATGTCAATTGAATTTTGACAAATTGTATTACGTCGTAGTCTGGCATCCTCTAAAATTAATTATTCAAACAATCATTAGAATATAATTCGTTATTATTTATACTTATGTTTTTACCTTTAAGAATCTATCCTTGCAATGTTGAACTAATTCTTGCTCTCTTCCTGCGAACAAATTTAAACCAACTGGCAGTAAACGCTTAAGACAAGCGACCATCAATGATGCTTGAATTTCTTTTTCCTTATCACGTTTTTTATCCCTATGTTTTTTCTTTTTCTATTGGTGAATAATAAATAAAGTCAAATAAAGGCACACGGATGGATATAAATAAAATGCTGGATCATACTTTTCCTGTTGATCCTCCTAATGATGTTTCTGATATAACAGCCGATCTCCGTGTAGCCGTTGGCATTATAAGTATCATGTTGTCAATTTCATTAGCAGAAATAAAGTTTTGTTCTTCTCGTAAAAAGTATTGAGATTTGGACCAAATGTTGAATATTTCAGATACATGATTGTATAAATCTTCAGCATTTGATATGTTATTACGTAACCAGTGATTACGTTGAAGATCAACGTATTTTATGAGGAGCGGGTAAAATGCATATATATCCCTAACAACTAATTGCCAATCTTCTTGTATTTGAGCTTCAATCTACAAAAAATAAATTCAAAAATAATACATTATAATCAATAAATAACAAAATTCTGATAAGGTTAATAAAGTACTTGGGATGTATCATCAGTAGACGATTTTATAAATCCTCTTAACGATTCTTCTTTATGGTACAACGTTTCTGTACGTTTTTTAACTCGTTCCGCGAGTGGTAAGAATGGATCTTTCAATAATTCTTCCGAAGAATTAATAATTATTTGCTGTGTATAAGCTGTAATGGAGTTGAAAATATTATAATTTATTATAAAATTCACTATTTTTCGTTCATTAGTTTGACACATTAAGCTAAGGTAACACAATAATTAACTATTACTAATTGATAGTACTAACCTGCTATTTGTGTCATCCAAGGGGCATTATCGTTCCCAATATTTTTTTTTATTAATTTTAAAACGTTTTTCAATAGACAGTTCATATGTTCACTGGTCACCATTGTGACATGATTACTGAAATTAATATTAAGTTAATGAATGTGTATGAAATATTCTATAATAATATATTAAATATTAAATTATAACAACCAATAATCAATTATTCATTTCTATCATAGAAATTATGAACAGTAGTAAAAATAAAGATTTCACTAGGTAGTATTATAATGTAATATGTTTATACGTTGACTATATAATGAAAACCAGCTTGGAAAATTGATGATTTGGGTACACTAGAAATTCTATAACTTTATGAATGCAATAATGTAATAATATTATATTAAATACGCACACCTCTAATCACTATTCTTCATCATGAGATATGATGACGGTAGATTTGTATTTCCTATCCAATTTTTGTTAACTATAATTTGTAAGACGGCGCAATGTATAGGCAATATAGGAACATTATGGTGTTAAAATAAAATATTTATTGGGAGATATCGGTTTTTGTTCTTACATGACGTATTAATATTATTATCCACTAATTTAACATAATTTGTTGTAAATGTATTGTTGTTTTCTAATTATGTGAGCTAACACGTTTAAATTGCCATAAAATAAATTTCAAGTGATATTAGGTCTGATCAGTAGCTTATCAGGTATACAACGCATAATTAACTTGTCTGGAAACGTGTATAGTCTAATCTAGGTAATCACTGACCCTCTGAATTAGATGAATATTATTGGTATATACATTTTTTTTTCTTATGTTGTCTAATTGTGTGATGTTATGTGTTTTTGATACCTATACTAAATTAATAATATTCTTAGATGAACTCGAGTAATTAAAAATACAATTAAAATAATATAAAAATAAATACACAGTATATAGATTCAAGATTCGTAACATTTAGCTATTTGAAATAAAATTGAAAAAAAAATCTATTTGATTATTTTTTTTTATTTTTCATTTAATAGTTTTAAGCTATGTAATAGTTACCCTGTGGTTAGAGCAACATTATCTGGACCTTGTGCCCACCAGTACGGTAAGTATGAACACAACAAGGGTAAAATAACATCAATAATATGTGGTGCGTCTGTATATGTTTTTTCTGATTCGATAAACTGATCAACTTCGTTTAATACAGTTTCAAGAGTGGGCATAGTGCCTTCCATTCTCGACATTATATCTAAAAAGCAAAATCACGTAGTTTGTTATGTAATAATATGTTTGTTATGTATTGTAATTAGATTTACCTTGAGCTTCCAATGAACTATCAGCGAATCGATTAAGAAGTGAATATTGGTTGTGTTTATTCAGATGAGGTTCAAGGAAAGCCACGGGAAATGTTGAACTAAATGCACCCAAGCAACTACCGAAAGCAGGACGATGTCTTTCCAACTGTACTTTTAAATATTTTCTAAATTACGATAAATCATTAGTAGGGAGTTATATCTATGATATTTTTTTTTACATTTTTTTATTACCTATCATGTGTCAAAGATGTATCTGTACCAAGAGTATACAGACTACTCAACATTTTGTAAGCAGCTACTTGAATTTCGTTCACTATTTTAGAAAGATGTACAAAAGAATTAAATCGTATAATACACCTATATAAAATTGCATTAATATTTCTTACACAATAGCTCGTTTCCATATTCGTATGCAGCTAAATGATCAAAAAGTGATGACAAAACCGGCAAAATTACATCATTGACATAAAATAGTGAAGTCGATGTTTTCAAATGAGTTCCTCGTAGATAGCAATAACGGCTCTAAAATTAGTAAAACCATAAAAATGTTTTTTGATAAATAGTCTAAATTTAATTAACAGCATGTATAATATCTAACATACATCGTGCAAATTTTGAATTGTGTGTTCCAAGTCATCAGCGATATTATGGAAAAATGTAAGCATTGAAGTTCTAATAAATTCAGGACAGTTTTTCACAAGAGACCTATACATATAATATATTATATTATAACGTATATTTTTGTTATTGGTAACAATTTTTAAATTTACTTGGCATCAATAGCTTTGACAAGTACTTGTAGACATCGTACAGTTATACGGACATCAGCTCCGAAGGCCATTAACTTAGATCTCAAAAGATTGGCTAACTTACAAAATAAACTAAAATACGAAACAGTTATGAAATCATAAAATATATCAAATATTCATACAAAAAAAAATTACTCTACCTAGCGACCATTTCTTTTTCCTTTAACGAGGCTGCGCCCAAGACACTTGAAGCCGTTGCAACCGTTATGAAGTAATTTCTATGAGTGCTAAAATATTTTTCAACTAACGGCAGCACAACCTAAAATTAATAAAAGATAATAATTTATATATTTTGTAATAAGAATTAAATTCTGACATACTTTGGAGAAAAATTTAATATCTCTTGTACATATTTTGAAACTAGAACGCCTGCTAAATGTACCCGAAGGTTTTAAAAGTTTCATATTTATTGATGCTCTATCAATGTAATGAATCAGTTTTTCAAGCAAACTATATGAAAATCGAAGTTCTCCTGTTGACGCAGCAGCCAATTGTTCAGCTTCCGAGGGTCCTCCATTACGATTTGGTCTAAAAATGAACAACAACACATAATTATTTATCTTAATTTAATAATATAGGCAATAATAAAATTAATTATTTTGAGCGTCTACCTGTGTAATTTATAACCTTGGTACTGCAAGTACTTAAGAAACTCTTGTGATCGTTCTCGGTCTTTCTTTTTTTCTTTATCGGTTAGCAAATCATACGGAACCAATTGATTATGAATACCTCCTCCTATATTTAAAATAATTTTATTATTCATAGGATCTTGTTACAGAATAATGAAAAATTTACCACACAACATAACTTCTTCTTTCTTTTTCTTAGCCCAAATATCATGGGAGTTCTCTGCTAATCTTTCAGCCATATTTTGCATTTCTCTAGTAAGTGTAAGGTTAGTCATGTCTATAGGATTAGGATGGTAGTCAAACGGCGTTACATTATCCTACAAAAAAATATTATACCTATTCAGTATTGTATTATTTGCTGACATATTATAATACTAATGCATAACTACATACATTCGATTTTGATTGACGTCTAACAGATCCTCTATTGTTCAATGGAGCATCGTTCTCTGAATGTTCAATACTCCATCCTATTGCAAGTAATGCTTTAAGAGACTCTCTTACTGGTTCTTTGTACAGTTCTTTTTCCTGATGCAAACGATATAATAATGAATTGACTTAACATTAATACTATTTTCACTATCAGATAGGACTTATTTAGGAAAAAATATAATTAGTAAACATAATGTTTTTAAAGATTAAATTAAAATAATGGCTTTATTTTTTTCAACTATCACAACAACTAAAACTTACATATTCACTCAACATCATATATGGTTTAAGCCGAGGATGACTTTTATTGACATCATTATATTGTTCTCCATAAACCCATCCATTTTCCAATTTACGATTTGCCCATGCATCGTGATAATGTTCTGAGAATTTATGTACAATGGAGTTCAAGTCATTATCAAGAACAATGCTAAATAAAATTACCAACAATTAAAACAATATTGTTACAATTATTTGTTTTTAAAATTCAAAAAAACCCATTTAAAGAATATACCTATTCGTATTTATTGGTTGTGGATTATAAGGTCCATCAGAAGGTCCTTGAATATTCTGTTTTGAACCATACCATTCGTCATCGTGATTTTTCGACAGTGAATAATCCGGGGGCAAAGCACATCCAATTGCTGATAAGCAAGGTAATGCTTTTCCAAAAAGCTCTGGATCATAGTCCTACAAATTAAAAGAAAGTTGATAAATGTTATGTAATCTGAAGTCAAAACAAATATATCTACCATTTTTGACAAAGAATCAAATATGTTACTGAATAACATCATCGTTAATCGTTTTTCTTCGTCGCTAGAAGCTCCGTATATTCCTTGACCTCCTGTTGACCCATAGTATTTTGCACACCGATCGTAATGCAAAGTTAGCAACTAAGACACATGATTTAATGGGTATAATATATTTCTAACATAAGTAATTATAAACACACATATTATTTTTAAACATGTATTTCAAATTAATATGAAACATTTAAATTTATGAATACATACTCTAAGTGCTACAGTTGTATACTCCGATAGATTTGATACATCGACCGTAAGTTTCCTCAGTAATTTTAATAACATACTTGGTTGCATTTGGCTAAAAATAATTAAAATTTATATTTATGATGGTGATTTCAACTATTTTTAAATAATTTTTTTCCAAATACCTTGTTAATGCCACCAAAAAGTCTGAAACAGCTTCTCTCTGCCCTTTTGTTAACATTCTATTTTTAGATAATCTGTACACAGTGTGTAACGTTGCATCTAACAAATTAGCATAATTATCGGACTCGCTATAAAATTTTGAATGACCTATGAGTAATGGTAATACTGAATTTCCAATATATCTATTCATTGCTAATGCCATGTCTGATTCAAGTCCATCATTCTAAAAAATAAAAAACAAATTAATAAATAAAATTAATATAGTTTTGATTTAAGTTGTTTAATAAATACTCTGTCAAGCATTGTTGCTGTACGTAGATCCGGCAAAAATGCTTCTTCGAGTAATGTGAAAAATAACTCTTGCATTTCAATACCATACACACGTTCTAAAAATAGTACAATGCTCTGTTTGTGTCCTGGTATTAACCCCGAAGGCATATCACTCTTTGGCCTATCTTGACCAGCAGCTGGATTCTGTAGTGTAAATCTAAGACTAAGAACACCATGTAGATCTTCGAGTGGTACCAATGATCGAAGAATGGCTCTTGCACGTAATGATTCATTTTTTCCCTTTACAAAATACAAATATATAAATAAAAACTTACGAGTATGCCTATATATTATTAATTTTAATTGAAAAACTAGTGTTCACTGGGGTATAATTAATACAATATTTGTTATATTTATACAAATACTTGTTAAAAAAGCTTCAACCTCAATGGTTTTTAGGCTTCACAAACTTAATACAAGGATAAATAAATATTAATACACATTATGTCATTATACATAAGATAACAATATTTGGCAAGAATTACAATTTATGTTTTAGATTTATCGTATGGAAAAATGCCCAAGTATTCTATTCATCGAAGGCATCTCTTATCTTAACTCACATACCATACATCTCAGAATTATACATCTTACTTTCGCTGCTCTACCTGCACTATTTGATTCTTCCTTCAGTCATTTAAACTATAATCACTCTTCCTCCATCTACCCGAGGTTCTTAAATTTTTTAAATAAAGATTTTTCCTTTCCATTATTTCCTGTACTCTATTATCTCACTTCCACTATAATGTCTCCACTCTTATAAACAATATCAATTGCACTACTTTTTAAAACATTTTCTGCCCTATTTCATACTTTATATATACTGTCCATGTTCCATACTGTTTCTTAACACATGACAGCTCATATTTAGCTTCCAAAACTTAATTCTCATGTCTTTTCCAAACTGTTCTATCCTCTTTATAACTTTTCTTCCTTTGCATCACAACTCTAAGACCATCAACATATGTAGTGTTAATAACCTTTCTTCTGAAATTGATTTAAACTGTTAATACTTTTCTCGACTTTCTCTTCTCCATATTAAACTGTATATTTGTGATCTATTATTTCCTCCCCTAAATATTATAATTTAATGATCCTCTCGCTTCCAATAAAAAAATTCATAATTTCTAACTTATTAGCCTGTGCAAACTTCAGTACTATTTTTCCCATCTCATTTCTCCGAAACCATAACCATTTACTATTTGGTTACATTCAAAATCCGTATACTTGAATGAAGTCGAATCCAAAATGTTTCATTGACAAAATCCGCTCACTTCATTGGTCCATTGTATAGCAAAATACCACACACTATTTTGAATATACAGACTATAGATGTATAAACATAAAATTCTTTTACTAAGTTTACCAAATCGTTGGGTAGAAGTAACTCATTTTTTTTAAATTGTGATATTCTTTCCACTCAAACTGATAAATGACTTATGTTTTCAAATAAAAATACTATTTTGAACATATAAAAAAATTAAAGAATTTTTAAATAATTATTCTGTCTAATACTTAGCTGACGATTATTTATAATATATTTTTTATTAAAATAAATATATAAATCGTACATTTTACTTTTAAAAATATATACTTACGGTTTTGGGATTTAACGGTATTCTATATTTCTGGCATACCTTGTCCTAGGTTCTATAGGCTTCCTAAATATCCATTAATTTCACAACCAATCACAAAGTGCTCGTTTATTGGTATCTACTAAATTATCTCAACCATATTTTGCCATAATTTCTATGTTGAACTCTTCCTAAATCCTACTTGGGGACCATATGTACTTGCTACATTTAACACCTTATTCTCCAGTAAATTGCATACATATTATTCTATCATTTATCAACACAACTCTTACCAGTTTATCTCTTCATTTACTATCACAACCACTCCATTTCTCATATTAGTGTCACCTGGGTATATTATACCAAATTTCCAAATTGTTTTTTGAATTTTTTTTTCACTTAGTTCTCTGCACACAAAAAATATTCATACTTATTCTTTTCACTACCCCAACTAATTCCTTACTTTAGTTCATGAATGTTTCTCGTGTTTCTCGTGTTTCACGAACCTACTCTTATTTTATATATCTCGTTCATAAGTTTACATGGTTTCAAAATAAAGAGTGTATTTTCTTTCCCAGCACTTGACATCATGAAAGTTATGTAGGATCGTGATAACTGATGCAACGGCTACAGCTGTCTGGGTAATACCCGCCTCTTTGTTTCTGAAGCATTCACTGCACCAACTGTGTTGTTGCCTCTTACCTTTTACCTTTATAGACATTTAAGATGACCACCTATACTAAAATGTAGACCTCTCATACTTATTGACGTATTTTAAGAAAGCTATCCACCTGATGCATCCTAATTTCAGTTACATCTTAAGACAGACACTTACGATTGGACAATTCGGATTCTATGCTTTAGGAATATATATGAGACATTTAACTAAGAAATTTTGTTCAATTAATTAGAAGAAAAAAAGTTTGTTAATATTTAAAATATTTAACGAGAATTCATATCTTTGATCTTAATTAAAACTAATGAGCTTCGATCCCTGCTCACCATGCTCTCAACTTCCCTAGATTTTGTTTGGGTATTTTATAAAAACTACTCATAACTGTAATTTTTCTTTTTAACCGTTCAGTAATGTCCGAGATAGCCTGTTAAAAAAACTTATATCGCTTTTATATATATATATAAAATTTTAATAACTTTGTTATGAGAAAGAATTCAATTATTTTAAGCGTATTGCATAAAAAAATTTTTAAAAAACTAAATAAAAAAATTAACATATTGTGATATCTGCCTCTTGGCTGACATCTTCTAAAACTTACAATTCGCTATATGATTTCTTACTATATACAATTAAGATTATAACCTGATATTGTGTAATAAGAGTTACTTAAATACCTATCTAGAATAAGATACAATAAAAATATATTTAGATATGCATTCTTCTTACCAGTGAAATGACCGAACTGTCCGGTGCACAACGTCCTAGTAAGTCAACAAGAGTACAGTAAAAGTTTAGAATGGCAGCTCCTGTATCAATATAATCTTCATCATCGTCTGATTCCGGAAGTGGATGATCAAGTTGAATATTTTCTTGATTCCCTGATTCTTCTAAGAACTTCCTCCTTTCTGTTATCCTCTCGGACATCTGAAATTATTTGTAAAATAAAGTAACATAGTTTTATAAGATAACACAAAAATAAAGTACTTTATTAGCATCAATTATGGCACGTAAAAGTCCTTCTCCTTCTCCTCTTAATGCAGGACCCAAACACTCAGGCCTGCGTATAAGCAACCGAATAACTAAATTCGCATTTTCCTCTACGCTTTCGCCTGTTAGAAAATAATTGTACAAAATATTATGCTGTATAGTATAAATATAATTTATCGTTACAAACCGTTGACCCAAACACAAAATCGCAAAAAATCTAAATATCTTTCTCCTTCTACTGGATCCCAGCCTAAATCAGGATATCCCTTCTCAATCAATTCAGAATTAGACTGTAAACCACACCGAGATAAATATATCGCAATTTTTTCCAAATAATGTTCCCTAGAAATATAATTCAGAAATATGGTTAAAAATAATTTCAATAATAAGTTATAAAAAGTTTGTACCAGAAATCGTTTTACCTACGATTTTTTATTCTCATCAATATTTATTTCTAAACAATTTTTTTAAATATTAGGTACTTCTATGCATTTTAATTTTATTGCGCAATCACATTTAGTTACAATTAACTCCTTAAATTTGTTCAAGTTTTCATTGATATGGTAATTTTTGCTATAAACTGTACTGATATTATCATCAAATTTTCATAAATTTAATTAATACTTTTAGATAATTTATAATCATTCGCTTTTAATTTTTTTTATATAAATATCAGAAACATAATATTTTAAATATATGATTTTAAATAAAACATTGTTGTATATTTATAATTAACAAAATCATTTTTTAAATATGTATCGGTAAAAAAGATTTTAAAATAAATTTCGGTACAACGTTATAATAGGTATTGACTCGTGTTACGATGATGTGTCGTAGATGATCGTAAAAAATCCACTGAAATCCGCTTTTCGAAATAATTTGATCAATTATTTAAGATTTATATTTTTGGCCTCGATAAACTAATTATGATGAGCAGACTAATCATATTAAAAAGCCTATTAAAAAATAGTGTAATTTATCCGATCATGGAAATATAACAGATTATAATTATTATTCATGTTGCAAAAAATACTTAGTAAATAATTTTTTACCGACCCCTTTTCATATGTATATTGTTATGATTTTATTCTTAAATAGTATAAATACCTCAACGCTAATGCAAGTTCGGTATTTTCCATAAGCGATGAATAAGCAACATCAAGTGGTGTACTGCCTCTTAGTGACGGTCTAGAAAGTAATATGTTACTATTTTCTAGTAAAAATGAAAAATGATCAAACATTGCTTTTTGATTTTGCCTGGATGTGCGGCAAAAGTAACACAAGAACCGACAACAAGCTACGACCATTTCATGCGATGTATCCTGTTGTATATAATATATCAAAACACATTTCCCGTTACTACATGATTAGTATTCTGCTAAAATAATCATCACCACAAGTATATAATGTTACCTTTTCTTTTGGAACAATTTCTCCATCTTGCCCCGTTACAGGAGTTCCACCTGGTTGTGATTGGGCTTGAGCTCTCCTTCCCAGTGTATTCATCATAACAGCCATAACATTTTCGTGCATCCGAAGAACTCTGATTAAATCAGGATGTTGAAAAAATGTGTGGTTATTTACTAGTTTCCTATAAAATATATACGTTAATAATTTTAGTGTATAAAATACTTTTACAATAATATTCGTTTTACCATTATTATAATTTATTATTACATAGTACTAATTTAAGCAACTTTGCACAACTCTTATAGCTTAAGTACTCATAAGAAGTACATAACACAAATTATTTTTTAGTTTCAATGAAATCAGTTTATTGTTATGAATTAATAATTAATAATTATCTTAATCATATGTGTCTTTGACCAGTGATTGTATTGTTCTTTTGATACAGTTAATTCTTAGTTTAAAAAAAGTAGACGATCACAATATTTTCTACTTAGAATTACGAGAAATAGTTTTAAGACTATATCATACCCGCATGTGTTATTTCCTTCTTACGAACGTACATAACATTACAAAAACTTAAGTATAAGAGTTCGGATTTTGTATTGATATAAATATTAGCTATATGATTAAAGCTCAAATATTAATGCAAATTGACCTACTATCAAACTTAAAGGTAAGAACATGATCTATGTTCATTCGTTGGTTTTTACGATATTTAAATGTTAAAATAAATTACAATGAGTGTATAAAACAATAAAATCTAAAAATACTCATCATTTTCTTAAAAATTCAAATATTGTAAAAGCCAATGAAAAAATCCTAGGTAATGTTCTTTAATTTATTTTTGATAATAAGTGAATTCACTCAATACTACATCTAACAACATACAATTTGCACTGCTAAACTCAAATGTTCTTTTCCATGTGTAATACAGAGACAACATACGTGTAACTTAAATATGGTTGTTATTTGGATTGTTGCATATTATAAAAAGTCTTAACATACAATTCATAAAATATTAGCTCGTACCATAATCGTTCTCGCATCAATTCTTCTTCTTCTTGGGACATTTGCACAGGCAACAAAGAACGGATTTGACTAAGTCCAACCCACATTTGAGCAACATCTTCTTTTGTTTTAAAATTAATTACATATGTTTTCTCTAACGCACGAATCAACTCTCCTACACTGTCATATTGCCTAACTAATAAACTAAAAAAAAAATTAAATTAGTAAATGTTTTCAGTTTAGTTTATTACATATGTTTTGTGATGTACGTAATACATTGTTGTGTATGGCATGTATTATAGTAAACAGGTTATAATAAATTGTACCTGAACATTTCTCTAACTAATTTTGGTGTTTCGATTTGAGTTTCTTCAGCCCATGATACAATAGTGGATATTAAAACTTTTCTAAATATTTCTGAAAAAAGTATAAATGTTTTGTTATATTAATACATTTATTAATAATGCTGACGATTTCCATGATAGCAATAAATAATATAATTAGAGTAAAATGATAAATATCATTCCTTAATTTTTTTTTTTTTTTATATCAAGTAATGACTATAGTAACACTGATAGGAACATTAAATCAAATATTGGTGATATTTAAAATAAAAAAATATGTTTTACTTTCATCAAAAATTATGACATTTCATCTATTTGGTTTAACAAAAAATGTGCTAATTTAATAATACGAAATAGACTGTGTAAAATCAAAAGTACTTAAATGTTAAAAACAGTGTTTGGAATAAAAATTATTTTTTTACTTAATTGTTAGTATTTAATTAATTGTTATTATTCATTAAATTCATACTATATCTATTATTATGAAAATAATGAGCTTTATTTTTATCAACAAATAACTAATGACTGCTAGGGTATTCTAGATAGTTACATATTCTTGAAATTAAATTTCAGATATATAATTTAAAACACTCGATAATGAATTTGTACTTAGGCAATTAAAAATTAACAAAGTCTATATTCATATGAAAAAGTATTCAAATGTAATTATAATATTCTTAACTTAGGCTAATAAGGCCCTGAATAATCGTATGATATAAAAATATTTGTAGAATGTTATGACAAAAAAATTACGAATTGTTTCAAGTACTTTAAAGATTTGTTTTTTATACTACAAGTATATAAATACCTTATTATAAGTTTGTATTTAATTATTTTGTGATTCATGAAATGTATAATAACTTAGCTAACCTTCTGGTATTTTTTTTTCATGTTCATTAAGACCCTCTTCGTTCGCTTCATCTTTCACAGCGTTTATAAAATTATAGAACTGTTTTATTTTACCTTCTTTGTTTAGGTTATTCAAATCTGATTTCTACAATAACAAAATTATCATTTTTATAAATAATTTCTATACTAGCATTAAATAGTAATCATAAAGTCAATAGTAATAACTAATAATAGGTACTCAGTGTTTAATCACTAAATTAAATTTTGCCATTAATAATAATACAAACAAATATCAATCTTTGTATATCATATAATTATATCATAAAATTAATTTTTTTATTTATATCATTAGTAAAATTACTTCATCTTCTGATTCTTGAAGAGCTACTAAAGATATTTGCTTCATGAGTTTCTCATTAAACTCATTCATTCTTTCACGAAGATCATCGCCAATCAAACAATTTTCTTTATCATCGCTGTCCAAATTTTTAAAGCCTAATATTGCATTCATCTGAAACAAAAAAAAAATATAATCTTAATGTTTATTGCATTGAATAATATTTATTTTGTAAACATAGTGTAAATAGTAAACTAGGCAATTTGTGTTCCTCTGAATTAATAAATAAATAGACAACCTGAAAATTATATGAAAATATGAGAGAAGAATGTTATTGAATAATGATATACAATTTTTATTTGAAGGATTTTATGTTATTTTCTAGTCAAAAATGAATTTGATAAAAAAATTGTTGATATTAAAAACATCGTAGTTTAATTCTTAAACTGAGATCTATCATAAATATAATATTGGGTGAAAACAAATAGTGTATTAAATAGTAATTTACTTGTTCTCGTGGTGGACATCGGAACTCTCTTGTTTTTTTTGCAGCGACTGCAGATGGTAAATCTGATTGTTTTATCTCGTTATATCTTCTTAATTGATCCTTAATAAAAATTCAACAATCATTTAAAAATAAAATTTTTAAAGACTAAATCAACAATTTTCTTACTATTTGTATATCATTGACAAATTGGTAACTAAATGAGATTATCGATTCAACTCTATGCCTTAGTTGAATATCACATAAATGGTGTAATAAATAACACATTTGAAGTTTGGCACCCTCAGCCATTTTCATGTGTAATAAACCTTTTCTATGTTCATCGGGACCATCTAAATCAATAATACCAAAAAATTATTATAGAAATCGGCTATAGTTTCTTAAGCTCCCTACCTTTTTGAAATTCAGGATCCCAAGTTTCAGGGTTAATCATTATTAATAATTTTTCGACATCCTCATCACGTAACATACCGACAAGTAAAAGACGATCCACTAATTTTAATAACGGTCTAAAAACATATATAATAAGTATTTAGGACATTCAAATTATTAAAACATTCTTTTCAACTTACAAAAACAAATTTTCGTTAGATCCACCAATGGGATCTCTATTATGAACCTGATTAACTAACACGGCTTCTTCTAGAGCAGCCATCACATATTCTCTGACTACTTGTAATGGAAAATAAGGACTGTATAAGTTTCGAACATTGTCAATAACGTCTCTAAAAATAAATTGAATAATTTAAAATATAACTATAACAATAATAAATTGTAATTATGGTTAATTTTCACATACGAAATTTCAGTCATTTTCATTTGAGGTCGAACAGATTCTGTTTGTAACGACCGTAAACTATGGCCCATCTGTGGATCATCGTATAACGTTGTTAATTCATGTCCCAGAGGTATAATGTATTCATTTTTACAAACCTCCCTAACAACAATTGATACTTATAATTTATTATCAATATTTTTTCTACATAAGTAATATAAAAATAATTACATAGTGGTGGCATGAGACTCTAAATGTAAAGCTATTAAGAGATCATAAAATCCTTGACGCAATGGACCTGACATATATTCTGAACATATAGCATATAACAATTGTTTTTGATTTACATGAGTACATAATATGTGAGCAGCTCGATAGTTGGCTTGGTAGCACACAGCAGCATACAAAGTCAATGTGTGAGCATGGAAACTATCAAATTTGTTTGAATTTTAAATTATAAAATATTAAATTTTATATATTAAATAAATTATTAATAGCTTACGATAGTAATTTCTCCATTTCAATCAACTCTAAAATATCTATACATCGATCTTCTTCGGGAATGTGTAGTGCAATCATCGACACTGGATCTTCACAGAGTATACTCCATCCTCTAATGTCAGATAATTTCAGAGTATGAATGTGTAAAGAATCGTTTGGAACTCTAGCCCACTGATGTGGTCTTAAACATTGGACTTTTAATCTTGGTGGAAACTAAAATAGATATAATTTATTTAGTTACATAGATTAAGAAAATGTATAAAAATATTATATATTATATACTTGTTCAAAAACTCAAAATACCTGAGGAAGAACATGACGTTCCGAATTTTGTAAAACAGCTGCAGATAATGGTAGTGTGGTTGAAGTTCTGCCCAATTCAATTTGTAGGATCTCTTTGCTGCTAGCTTCCACAAATATTGCAGGGAATAACTTAATATCTGGCTCCATCTAAGATATTATGTATTTTTTAACAATACAATTTACTTAAACTATTATTTTGAATTAATTTTACTTTAAATTTAAAACTAGTTTCTTTTCCTTCACATGTAAATGACATCAGTCCAGTAGCTATGTCAATAAAACAACCAATGGCCATGCCTTGAGACGCTCCCTTTCCCGATGAATCATTTGTAACTTCATTGTACAATTCATCGGATCGAACCATGTAACAGCTTTGCCGATCAATACTATATGGAACACTCAATATACTATTTGAATATGATGTTTTAAAATATAAAATACCTTTCTAAAATTCTATTATGTTCGTCGACAATTGTAACAGTACTTTTTCGAACATGGTTTTGGCTGAAATCTTTAGTATGAAGATGATATTGAGTAGTGACCCATCCCACGTAAACATGTGTAGGGTCTTGGCCAGGGAATATTCTTACACCGTAGTAATACTCATTTATTAATTTTAAACATTCTAAATCAAATATTTCGTTCCCCACAAATTCAATTCCTGCTGATGTTGGTGTAAATGACATCGCTTTTGGACCTCCTGGTCTATCAGGAATAGCTGGTGGGACCAATTTTAGATCCATCTTTAAAATAATTTATTTTAAATTAATTTCTTAAATAAATACATTTTAATCAACAAATTTCAGCTCATACTTGTGAAACTCTTATTTGGGGGGTTACTCTTTCATTTAATGTATTCGGTCTGTGGGCAGCATTACGTGATCTGTCTACATTCCTAGCTGGATCCGGCGTTTTTGCTCTTTTCGGATTATCTGAAGGTCCTTCTTTTTTTCTCGAGAAAAATCTTGAATAAATGTATATTTATATTATTTTAATTATGTAATAGTCTAATTATTATTATCTAATGATTAACAATAATCAACTCAAATTAAATTTTTACCGAAATGGAGAACGTCCTCTTTTTTTTTTATCGTCTTTATTTATATCTTGACCATCACCATTTTGATGATTATATATGTTAAAATTCAGTTCACTAGATGAACGATTCAACTTCCCTTCTATATTAGTACACAGATTTTAAATAAATAATAAGTAAACAATTTGTAAATTGTATACTAAGAATTTAATACCATTTTCTATTGTTAACTCATCATGCCTAGATAATGACCCTTTTCGTGGTGGTCTAGGTGGTGGTGGTTGATTTTTCCCTCTTGGTGGTAAAGGCGTAGTATTTGCCATAATTTCGTCATTTTCAACAGGATCATCTGAATAACCTCGATGAAGACCTTCATGTCAAAAAAAAAACCAACAAACTATATTAAAGAACAATTTCTAAAAAAGAAGTTTATATTGATGTTTGAAACCTTTAATATCACTCATTGAAAATCCCGATTTCATAATTTGTTCAATATGAGCAGGAGTAGCATGCTCAGATTGTGACAATAACCTGTGTTGCCTAATTCTTATTTCTTGCCACCTTCTTTGTTTTTCTTGATCGCTAAAACAAAATATATAGTAAGTATACATAAATAATTTTTCAAGACATACATAATTTGATATAATAGATAAATATGAATCATACTTATAAACATTTTTAACATACAAGTTATTAAACAAAAAACAGTCACAAAATTCCAATGGTAAATGAATAATGATATTACATTATATATGAGGTATTTATTTTTAATTTCTCCATTGTTATTTATAA
>PVMI01077714.1:0-14053 GCA_008528875.1 Aulacorthum solani
GCTCCTCCTTTAAAATTTTGGGCCAATGCACTTGATTACAAATTATTTAATAATATTTAACTGCGTTAGCAACATACATTGTTTGTTGTCGTGTATACCTACTCGTATCACGATTTTGGATTTAATTTTAATGAACTCATACATAGTAATTATAATCAATGGTATTATACACAGTAGGTAGGTAGTATACATAAGGTAATTTAGACTTTATTTTAAACCGTCAAAAAGTATACCTATACAATTTGTTTTAATATTTTATATTCTGAGCAGAGCGATGAAAGTATTGATTTTATAATGATATGTGTTTTTTTTTTTAAACAATTTTTTGTGACTGTCATCACTTTTTGAGGCAGTAAAAATGTTTTGATTTTCTATCTAAGCATCTTTTCTGGTAGAAAAGTGAACTTAGTTGGTAATTTGGCTAGTCATAAAAAAAGTTACTTGCCTACATGATATTAAGCTTATATTATATTACATTATGAATAAAATAATTTATACAAAAAGGTTTTTTTTAATGGGCAATTAATTATAAATTATTTTAAATTATAATATTATATTGTAGAGTGGACCTGTTACACGGTAATTTCCCGGGCCGACATTTTTAGTCGATCCGCCTTTGACACTACAACTACAGTTAATCATATATTTTAATCATATTTAATAAAAATAAAACTTGGGATTACATGTATCTTATCGAAATGTTTAAGAGGTCGCATGCAACCTGCATGTGTTGTCTCTGTTTCACAAATGTATAACATAGCAAAAACTGTTAAACATAAAAACAAAGTAGCACAGTAAATTGTCTCTTCTTTATAGTGTACAAATTTGGTTACCTTATAGCTTGGATACAGCCTGGGTGGTTCTATCCCATGCAAAATAGCTTTTGATATGTTATAAATATGTGAGATGGAAAAAATACATTTAGGTGCAGTTGTCCTCTTAAACATTTCGATAAAATACACGTAATCCCAAGTTATATTTTTATTAAATATGATTAACTGGTTTGTGGTTCTAGACTTCTAAGCGATAATGTGATTTTAGATCAATGCGTGGGTTATTGACACAAACGCTGATGAATCAGCTACGTTTTGAGTTATCATATTACTATATATATATATATATATATATGCCTATTATGTAGTTGAACCACACGTACAAAGCATTTAAACATTATTTTTGTAAGTTCTTTTGGGTTTTGGTAGACTTTTGCTATAGTTAATGTACTCAAACGTCAGATGAATGTTACGTTTGGGTAATTTATTGCAGGTATTAAAAATTTGTATTTGCAATTGAGTTGTGCATCATTTGAACTCAAATAACTAACAAGTCTCAAAAAAGGGTAAATGTTCGCAACAGGTATCGCCCTCAAAACCTTCTATAAACCTTTAAACATGACCTTAACAATTGTTATTATCATATTATTATTTTAACTATTATTATAGGTACATTGTTTTAATTAATATATCTTATAGGTATTGTGGAAACGGGTGTTGTACTGTTCTGATAAAGACAGGGATGTACCTAAAATAATAACGGATGACACGGGTATTACGTAATTTAATCTTAACTGATCGCATTCATTATAATTAATATTACAATGATTATGTAATTTGTTTTATATTTTATAAAGTTTATGCAATGTTTATACATTACAAATGACAATAATATTTATTAATAGTATTTATTCAACTTACTCAATTTTGATTTGAAGTGGCTACTTTAATCAAGTCTATCACGCCTTCAAATGTATAGATACAATTGATACAATATCCTTATTGTGCATGTATACATATTATCGTAATAAAACATAAAGTTACTAAATTTGAACGAGTATGATGATTGAGTTAGAGTGATACAAAAGCGCTTTCAGTTTTTATTTTCGAACTCATTTGCTTGAAAATATCATCGGTGTACTTTGCTATTTATCACCTGTTTACAATTTTAAATTTTCAAATCTTCCAAAAATAATGTCTTATATGAATTGGTGTAAGTAAATGTCTAGATAGCTAAATAGACAATTTTTAGAATTTTTTCATACTTCATAAAAGTGGTATTATCTGTAATTGAAAAGGGGAGTCATTTGGTATAGGTATGAATCATGTTAATATAATAATCAATTATGTTTTTTCTTACGTACTAGATAATAGAATATCAAAAAATGTACATTTTGAAAGTGCACCCTCGGTGAGTTGATTCCCGGCTCATTAAGAGGTACGAACGAGGTGATTCCCTATTGTTGTATATCAATTATCAATAGATTGTACGAGTAAAGAGTTTACGACCGTTTTTGTAGTGTGCACCCAAATATTTATGTATATATAGATGAGCTGCTAGAAGTACAATAATATATTATGCAGGAGTAATGGAACTAAGAAATCTAAAAAACACCAAGAAAACGAGATTTTTTTTAAAGGAATGATGTCACGGCATACTGGTAATTCATTACCATATACCAATTTATAAAAGCAATGTGTTACACGTTTTTACCAAATTACTAATTTTTTTTATATTTTTTTACTTAACTACAATAAATATTGAATAAAATATAAAATAATCCGGGAATAAAATCGTACAGAGCTTTTGAAAGTGTATTATTGTCAATAAATAAAGGAGGGAAGTAGGTAACTGCTCTGCTATACAATAGGTGTCGAACGACTCTTGTCATTGAGTAAGTCGCTCTAATGGATGTGCTAAATTAGAATTCAATAATTAATCGTTGCATACTAATAACGATTCCGAGAGAAACCGGTTAGTATATTGAGATTTAAGTCCAAAGCTTATATTCATATATCATTATGTATTTTCGTCAAAAGTATAAGTATGTGTGAAGATAAATAATATAATAATAATAGTAATTAATAATAGTACTTATAATTGTAATATAATGATATTTGATCATCATAGAGTTGTAGGTAGTTACTCCTCGGTGGTCTACGAATCTAATGTTACTGTTCCTAACACCTAACACCTAACACCTAACGACAAACATTGTTCTATTTTAAAATGAATGATGATGGGTAGAGAACGAGGTAGTATAACTGATATAACATAACTAAGTAGTTAACTGCTCGTTCACAAAAATATTCTGTTTTAACTTTTATTATAAAAAATAATGTATATCATATGCTTCGTCGCTTTCATCTAAAAAATTTAAAATATAAAAAAGAAAATAAGAACGATACAAAATATAATTTTTTCCGAAAATTTGTATTGTAGTACATTTAGTTTAAGTAGGTTTTTCAAATTATTTAAAAAAATATTTTCAATATTGAATAGTGCTTTTTTGTTAATGCTTTTTGAGAAAATGAGTTTATTATTAAAAGAATCATCTTGAATAGTATAATAATATTATATAGGTATTATATATTACGATTGTACTAATGAAAACACAGATATATACTTTAGATACTCTTCTTCGTGTTTTTGAGTAATCGATTACGAAGACTAATTCTCTCTGTGACGTAAAAGCTAAAAGGACTAATGCCAGAAGTAGGTACCTACTAAACGATATAGTAATAATAATAAAAGTGTTTGCACTTTGCAATGGGTATACAAAACTGCTATTGACATAATCCCGTAAGTACTTTTATTGTTTATCCGTTTTCGAGATGAATTGTGACTGGAAATAAATTCTTCTATTCGTCAATTGAACTTGTGCGTCAAAGTTCCGCATAGAGTAGTATTAGTACAATAGTTCCTATATATTATTTTATTAAAGTTATTTTCAGTGGTGTTCTTAGGCGGTCCGTGGGTGTTTCACCATATCCCTGTAGGCTATAATGGAGAAGTCAAATGAAGTGTCAAGTCTGCATTTCGGGATTTTAGATACCTATTCGGTTTCTTGTCGGCTGTTTTGTCCAAGATCCAACGAATATTTTCAATGATATAATATTAGGTGAGAGCATGTGTCTAAGTACACATTTATTTCATAGTATATATGTAATTTGAATGGTATATGCACTGACGCTTACCATAGATGATAGTTTTTCTTTTTAAACTACATCTTTATAAATGGTATTTCGCAGACCAATAACAATTGGTGATTTCTTGGTATTATCTTCATAATAATATGGTTAGTATAATATTTTATATATTTATATTCATTGAACAATTTTATATATTTTTTTGTATTATCGATCTTACTGTGTTTACTGTTGTGATAAATTTCACTGATGTTATTCATGATGTTTGATATAAGAAAGTATAGTAATATATTGCAGGTATAAAGAGTAGGGTTTTGTTCTTATGCACCCCATTCCAATCCATAAAATAGAGTAGGTAATTATAGGATGATAAAAGCTTAAACGCTATAGGCACTTTCAAACATTATTTTGCGATTTTCAATGTTGTAATTTTTTTTTTCCGTTCTTTGTACGAAATCTGAAATTATTAACAATATAATATTGTTCAGTAGAGTGAGCTCGGTCTCAGAGGAATCACTGCAGACCCACAGAGAGGGAGTGAGAAGGAAAATAATTATTGTTGGCATACGAATTATAGTCATATTGTGCCCATTAAACCTATGTATATATACTTATATTGTATATAAGTGAGTACTCTGATGGAAAGAGGAGCGAAAAAAAATCACTGTGCTACACACAGAAATCTGTACAAGCGGCAGTCCCACGCGAATCGATATTGGCCGATTACCACCGATCCAATAGAGAAGGGTCGACGGAGACTGCAGGCAGTTAATAATCACAGTAAAAGGCTCTCCGGCCGGTAAAAGACGCGTATATATCACACACACATTTATATAATATATATATATATATATATATATATATGCAGAAGGCCGTTCGACGACATATATATTATTACTATTATTATTATTATACATTTATACGAATAAGACCCACTTTACGCGCTCGCTTCTCCCTACCACGACGGCGCAGACACACAGCCGCCACCCTGTCCACGGTCAAATCGTCAAATCGTGTCGGTCGCGCCCGACTGGAGTGCACACGGCGGCGCGCGTATTATTATAATTTATATATGCAGTTACGCACTTGTAGCTTAAAGCCGAACTCGACGCTCACTTCTGTCCAAGTCGCTTACCCGCAATCACGGTCCGTCGTAGCAGTGTTTCGGCCTGAGTACCTACCCATATATGTAAGTAATTAATAATAATGAAAATAATAACAATAATATAGTGCCTATATATTAAATCGCGTTCGTCGTTAGTGTATTGTTTTATTTTCGCTCGTTAGGAAATTGTTTCACCACCGCCTTACTCCGCTATTTTTGTATTTAAAATAAAAATTTATTTATTTCTGGCATTTTATAAGTTTAATGTAATAAATCGATTTACACATTTTGTGGCACTATGAAAAATAGCTTACAATAATATATAGATGGTAGGTACAGTACGCTGTATTTACGCTCCGATCTGCAATTGTTGCGGATTAATTTATCGATCGATAAATAAATATCATTTTCTCTTTTAATTCGGTGTACTATACAGTATATTTTTAAAAAATATATGATATAAATTTGAAATAATTGTAGTTCTTGTAAAACTGCATTTCGTTAGTTAATTGTAAGTTTCTGAATTTATGTTTTTAAATGAATTTGTTTTAGCTTTTTTTTTAAAAATAAATACAGAATTAAATGTCTGCAAATATTATGTTAACACATACCTTATGTTTTTTAACAACAAAAAAATAACCTGTGCTGAATTTCGAGTTTCAGTTGAAAGTAAAATGCTACATTATTTTATTGGTTAATTTTAATCATAATAATAAAACGACTTATTATATATTATATTAATTCAGAACGGTTATTTAAGAATACCTATTTATTTGATATTTAAATATACGTACGTGAGATCAAGATCATTCTCCACTTTTCGATTCTTCTCATTTGTATCAAAAGATTTTATTGTATTAACCAATAATGTACTTTTTTCTTTTACTATATCTTATCAATAATATCACAATTATTACGAATTACGAATATGTACAAAATTATATTTGGATCAATTCAAATGTTCTCATCACATAGTTGTAGGTAATTGTTGTACACTATGTATAATGTTATCGGTGAATAGTCTTAAAGTTACGTTTTGTAAAGTTATCTGCTGCTTACATACTTAATATAAATGTGAAATTATTTGGTTTTCACCTAATAGTCTGCTTATTAATGCGATTATTAACTAGTTTGTGTACAGACATTTTAACAATATTTAATTGATTCTAATAGTTTAATGTTCTTATAGGCAATCGTAAATGAACAAAAGAGTGCAAATAGTGTTATATCATATATCATATATATTATATATATACTATATATATATTATTATATATTAGTATATTACATTATTACGCAAATAAATATGTAATATAATTGACAGTCCAACAGAGAAGACAATTTAAGNNAAGCTTCGCATGTCTTATAAATTATTGTTAAATGTTTATTGGCAAATTCATACTGCTACATAATGGTAAATACAAATTGTTCATCAATTTCGGTCATTAATGTTCGTCATAATTTTGTTTTAAGTGGACGTCGACACGTCTTTATATAATTAATTATAATATATGCTCAAGAGAAGCATAACCTTATAAAATATTAGGTTTTGTGTTTTAAATATTGTGGATTATTTGGCGGACTTTTTTTGGTTGTGGTGAGCGTTACCCTTTGATAGAAATTAACAAGAATATCCCTTAAACCCTGTTTCTATAGAATTAATTTTCTTCTCATTATAGTTAAAGAAGCATTCTTATATATCAATGTTTATAAAATAATATTTTAATATATATAGGACATAGGTAATAATTAAATTGTATGTATATTGCTTAAAGAAAATAATTTGTAGAAAACATTAGATCTATTATGACGTTATCCTCATTAATGATTATAATTTAGAATACCTAACATCTATATGAACTAAACCTTAAAATATATTTTTTTAATTGTTGTCCCGTAGATAATTATTTTTAATGCTATATTCGAAAAGCATACCTAAACATATAAGTTACAGCCTTACTGGGGTTAGGGTCCTAGTAATCAAATTTAAAAATAAGCCATACAGTCAAAATGCCATTAAAAAATAATTTCGATAATCAAATGTATGTAAATCGATTTTCGATAGGAACCTATAATTTAATTCAAAAAGAAGAACCAATCCTATTCTATATGTTTGTGCATCACTACGATTTTTTCTGTGCAGACTAGATGAACATCCAAAATATTGATGTATAGTATAATATAATATTATACATACACTTAATTAACATAATTATTAATCATTATACACAATGAATGTGTTACAGCATTTTTTTTGCAATGATTTGGCATATATGTCAAAAGGGGGATAAAAACGCTTAAACGCATATTGGTGGGCTAACTCTCCTTCCCCAGTTACACCGACGTGTATAATATAATGTTACTGATATAATATATTATCATGGAGCATAGGTATAGTCAAAAGTTTATAAAATGAGTCTTAAATAAATAAAATTTAATTAAAATCATAACTGATGTAAATATACTGTTATCTAAAAGCAATTGTATCGGGTATGGCATTAATACTATAATATTTCATTCTTTGAATTTAGCATAAAAGTTATTTTTGTAATACCTATGGTTGATTTTTAAAATATATAGTGAATCACCCAAAAGTATACTAATGAAATAGTAATTAATAAGTTCGATGGAGTACCTAATAATATGTTCTATATTAAAATGTGTTCGGAACCAGAACATGTTTTGTTAATACAAGAAAAATATAATTTTCGTTCTGTATCATAAATTTGGTTGTGAAATTTGGTAGCATCATGATGTAGAGATGTAGATTGGGATATAAATTATGAATATTATAGTTTGAAGTTAGTGAAGCAGCCAAATTACGAAATAAATTTCCTTGTAAAACCATGAAAAAATGTCCTTAACCCGTTTATAAGAAGGTATACTTACTTGATCGAGTTGAGTTCTATTGTGTTGTATAGGTATAATAGTATTTAACTATTTAGTGAAAGGATTTAAGCATACCTCATTTTTACAACGGGTGAAAATTCCGTACATTCAACCCTATAGAGAATGATTATTAAGGCATTTTCATAAGTCAGCCTTCTCGTATTTTCCCAATGTTTCATATGTATAATAGCATCATCCGGGGAAGTTATTTTCATGACGTACACTCCTATATTATAAATCTACGAAGGCCATTTATAGATGTTATACATCGGTATTAAGTTGTTACACTTATACTTAGGTGTTAGGTACTTTGTACTGTCTTTACAATAAAATAATTGTTAAAGTATAACTAAAAATATATTCAATGCCTTTCAAAGGTTGGCAACGAAAAAAAATGAAATTAGTTATTTGAAAATTAATTAAAAATTATTTTACCTTAATCGGCTATCAACTAGACTTCTGAGTATTGTTTAACTGTCAAATTAATTACCTGCGAGTTTAGTTTACTGCTTTTATATAATGCAATCAATTAGATAATTGTTATGAATCGTTCATATTTGCTATACAGGTTGAACCACTTAGGTAATTACTATTTACTATCTACTAGTTTAAATCGATTTCAGTTGATAGATAAGTACTTACCTAAAATGATGTCTTAATCCAACCATTATTATAGTAGGTACCATATCGTTTAATGTTAGTCAGACACCTCTTTTATTCAAATGTAGATGCATGTAGTCTTTACATTATATAACGATTATTATTATATTACATATTATTTACATCGATGCCACATAGGTACTGTTATATAATATAATACAATATTGTATTGTTATTATTGTTATTATTTTTATTAGATATCAAAAAATGTTATTTTGCCGGGTCAACTATAGTGTGTTATATCACATATATTTTCATTATAAATTGATGGTATTTACAGTAGTATATACTATATACCTATGTAATAAATATTTATGTTAAACAGCTATTATGAGTTATATTTGTTTCATTTTTGATTGAATGTCATAATAACAAATACGTAGAAAAAATGTATTTGCTTATATGATTGGACCCTGACACAGAGGCTGTTCACTTCCGGGACACAGGTGAAGGGGTCTTACAAATTAGGTAGGTACGATTTAGGCATAAAATATAATGATATTTTGATCAAGCGATTGTATTTTCGATTGTGATAATTCTTAGTGCACACACGACCTCACTTGGCCAGTAAATGTAGTCCAAGGCATTCGGAACTGGTTTTACGATCTACTTTGGTTTTTTTTATTTACTAATAATATAAATTATCTATAATTCAAATACTTCGATATTCATAATATTCCATTTGTTTTTGTGAAAAAAATAGGCAGCTGAGTTAATATGTTCAATTATATAATTCACAATCAACCAATAACCATATAATACGAATATTCATTGGATTTACACACATTCCAATATTCCAATTATAAATTATACAATTCCTAATTTTATACCATCCAATTTCTATTAAACTGTATTATTTTTTTAGTACCTACGTTTCTTATGTTTACTTGGATTATTATTTATAATATTGCATGATTTCAACCATAGTTTAATATTGTTGTGTGTAACACATATCTCCTTCGAGGTTTAACCATTCCGATTAAAGATGACTGAGTTATTCTTAATTTTTTTATTCATTAATTTATTTCGTGGCGAGTCGAGCACTCAAACTGATCGTAGTAAATTATTGATTAGAAAAATAATAATGATAATTAACCCAATTAATAAATGTATTTTGATAACAAAACATTGAAATATAATAATATGCTTATTATCAAAATAATAAAATCAAATATTCACAGAAACAAAGTTCAATATTAATGTTTAATTGCAGGATTGATATATTGTAGTGAATTGAAATTTGTTATTTGTTTAAACACTTGTTAGTTATTACTTTATTAGATATACTTAACATTATGCTTAAAATATATAAGTTAATAGTTATGATTTATGTATTGGCTCATAATATATATGTATTATATTATATACCCACATATTATGCAGGTATGTACAAAATACCTAAACATTGGCCAATCGTCAATTGACCACAACTCACTAGCACAATAGACATAGGTACACATAACATTTGGATATGTTTGTATAAATCCTATAATGTTATGAAGTTGTATTTTGTTTTTTAGTATTTATAAATTATAAGAGAATGTGTCGTAGATTATTAAATTGAATTATTTTCTATATGAGAGTGACAAGCATGAAGCAATGTAGCAGTACGCCGTGCCATCAATTAATTCGAAAACAAAGATAATTGTTTCCATTAATATTTTCAACAGTTCAAATTTATGCGTGTAATAGTAATAATTACATTATATTGTTCTTATTATTTTACTGAACTCGTTTGATTCATATTTGTATTATCTCTATGAAAAATACTTAGATATCTACCTAGGTATAAAAGTATAATCTTACTTTTATAAAAATAAATAACTTATTATTACTTTAAATATATACAATATTGGTGTTGTGAATTATAGTAACCATATATTTTAATGATTATTATGTTATCAGAATAGATACCTTTTTCTATAGGTATATTGAACTATATCTATTTCAAATGTAATAATAATTGGCACCTTCGAATTTGATGTGAATTATGTTAATCGATAGACGATAGGTAATAGGGTAATACATTAATACAATAAATATATATGTATTATGTGGTCCTACCCAATCCCAATATGCTAATAATATCAGCTTTTTAATTGTTTATGTTGGACCTTGTACATTACAAGTTAAGCCATTTTTAAGTTCAATTATAGTTGTGTATTTTCATATTGTGTTACATACTGCGTGTAAGTTTACCAAGTACTCGTGGATAATCGTAATTAAACAATTTTTTATTTTCAGTTAAAATAATATAAAATGGAGTTTAAACAGTTTAAAGAATTTTCGACAGACATGATTGATTACGTGGGAAATTATTTAGAAAACATTCGAGATCGGTAAGCAATAGTATCAGATATTATATTAAATACTTATTTCTTAAGTTATATATTATTTAGTGTAATACATTTTTCTTGTGTAAAAAATAAATACATTTACCATAAAATATAGTTATTAATACTATTATTGTTGTTATTTTTATTGTGATTATTCGTTGTAAGAGTATATTTAATATTACCTTTTGAAATATTCAGAGTATAAATATGATTGTCCTATTAAATAAATAAATAAATTTAATCATAACTAATTTGCTATAAAGTTACTAACAAAAATATTAGGTATGTAGGTAGTCAAATAGAAAAATATAATAATAATTATAATTTACATAAGATTTAGATAGGATATTTAACGACTTATACAGTATTGTATATGACTAAACAATACTTTAATTTTAATTTGATTTGCTGTTTAAAAATATTAACATACTATTAAAATATTATCATGTTGTTAAGTACCTATTATACCTATACGTATTTCGTTTTCTATACATGTTATTAGATAGGTATCTATTTTAAGAAAACATACATATATATTAAAATACTTAATAGATTTCGAGGATTTTATTAACACATTATATTGTTACGCTAAATATTATTAAGCAACAATAGTTGGTGGTTACACATTTATTCCAGTAAAATAGGTGTTTTAAATTTTAATACTTTCAGTGCATAGAATAGGTACGTGTAGTGTTCAATGTTTTTAATATTAGGGAATTTTATGACTAATACTTGTCTTTATAAAATTAGTTATTACAATATTATTTTATTGAATTCATTAATATTACAGGAAAGTATTGTCATCGGTAAAACCTGGTTACTTAAGACCACTTTTACCTACCGAGGCGCCTAATGATCCCGAAAACTGGAAAGATGTGATGTCTGACGTCGAAAAGTTGATTATGCCTGGGGTAAACCCTCGAAATTTGTCAATAATTCATATCATTGCGATAATAAGTTTTATATTAATTAAATTGTTCGTTTGTTTTTATAGGTTACTCATTGGCATTCTCCAAGATTTCACGCTTATTTCCCTACGGCAAACAGCTACCCAGCCATTGTGGCTGACATACTGAGCGATTCAATTGCTTGCATAGGATTTTCATGGGTAAATCATTAATTAAACTTTGACAATTAACAAGCATTATTAACAATTTTCGTAAAAAAAATATTGTGAGTATACATTACACAGTGACACAATTTTAAATCAATAATTGATAAAAGCTATTATGGGCTGTGAGTGTTAAATACACACATTATCAGTGTACCTATTCAAAATGAAATCCATTCAATATTCAATAGGTTTACATTCAATTTTTCATGAATGTGAATGCAAATTGAATGCAATTTTGCAATCAAACTGATGATTTTGAGATAATAGACAACAGTAGGTACCTATGTTAATATGACATTGGAAATATTATTAGGTATTAAAATCTCTAATAATATTATCACCGCATGTAATAGTTATTTATTTTATATTAGTTACATTATTTATGCATATTATTAAACTCGTATAAACACTTAGGTATATTATGAGGTTTTTTAATACAATTTGAGTATTTTTGAACGAAACATGAGAGTAAATTCTTTTTTTTTAAATTAATATTTCTAACACTTTTTTGAGCTAGTAACTAAATTAATTCATATCATTTACATTTATTCTATGTGTTTCAGATATCAAGCCCCGCATGTACTGAATTGGAAGTGGTTATGATGGATTGGTTGGCTAAAATGATAGGCTTGCCAGAAGTCTTCTTAGCCTCTGCTGGCCAGGGAGGAGGTGGAGTAATTCAGGTGCGCATGTTGTGATATATAAGTTTATTTCAAAACTAGTAGTTTCCTTCAAACTGAAATGTCAAATCTTATAAATATATATCAACTGTCTTATAAATATTATTCTATTACCTATAGACTTTCCTAGTTACTTTTATGTGTTAAAAAATAACTTGTGGTATTATAATCCTAATTCCTAAGTAAAATTAATTAACATCTTTTGTCTTTAGTGTTTCTATAGTTTCCAAAACGTGTTACTTATATCAATAATATTAAATACAGATGACATTTTAAAAATGTTTATGTTAGTACTAATAATTTCCGAGCCTTGAAAATTATACTATAGAATTTAAACATTACCTATTTCATGAATTTCAAAGTATGCTGTTCTAAAAACCTGTTTAGTTAGAATCTTCACTCTTTTACTGAGTAAACTACTACTTTTTAAACCTACCAATACAACTATAATAATAATTATAACAATAATAATACAATAATTTTATTTTATTGACGTCATGAGAGACATTAATTATTCAGGTATTAGTTGATTAAAAATTTAAATGTATACCCAACATATTAGGTAGGTACATAAGGTTCGACGAAGGTAAAGTGATTATTGCCATTTTAAAAACTAAATATACTGCAGTAAACACTAAATATATTATATTTTCAAATTTTCTTTTTTGATTTTGGTGTTGATTTGAATAATACAGTAGGGTGTTTCGTGATAATGATCTTGACCTGGAGACCCACCAACAAATAAATAGTCATATTTAGGTAAAATGATATTTAAATGTATTTAAAATGAATATTCGAATACTTGTCTCAATGATTATAAAATATGTTATTCCTAAATGCATTCTGAATACTTTTAAAATACATTACCTAATTCAATATAAAAATAATTAGGGGTTCTCAAATAATATCTAATATATTATGTTCCTTTGGTTTGATGGAAATCGGAATATAACGTTCGACGGAAAACTGTGATGCACCTCGCGGTTTGCACAACTACGATATCCTAAGAAATAGATTCTGGCACACCGTCCTCATTCAAAATGGTTTAACGTTTTGTAATGAATTACTATTGAATTCTGATTTAAGTGATTTAACACATTCATTGCTTGACTGAGCACTATAGGTACTCAATGATAAAGTATTTACGCTCAAAACCTATTCCTACTATTATAGGACGGACGATACAGAGCAATTTTCCCATTTTTACTTCTCAATCTTATAATGTACACGCACTTCAAACTCTGCAGTTTTAGGTACCTATCCACATTTGGTTTGTATGATACAATATAAGTGTTAAACAAAATTGTTCTTTACATATTTAAAAATATACGTGTTATACTCCTATA